>QARZ01038494.1:0-15933 GCA_013407115.1 Glycine latifolia
CATACATACATATATATATATATATATATATGTATGTATGTATATATATAATGAAGCAATTTTGTCTAGCTATATATTTGTCTTCGTAAATACGCATATATGCATATAAATATATAATTAATTACTAAAAAATATACATATACTTAATCCAAACATTCATACAAATAATTAAAAATAGACTACATCTAATTCAAGTCAATAAACTTATACAATTTAAAGTAAGAGTTTTTATGACCAGCTCATCCCAATTACTCGTCTTGACCCAAAATTATTTTGAATTTTTTTATTATAATTTTTAATTGGTTTGAGTTTAGAAATTAGATCCAATACATACATATTATGTATGGATTTGGATTGTATTTTGAGTCATCTTAACCGAATTAAAAGTCTCTCTTTTTTTATGAAACAAAGTCTAATATATTTTTAAAAAGTTAATAGATAATGTTTTATTTAACATGATATTATATCATGAAATAATATTGTAAAATATATATCAAAACTTTAATTTTACAATTTAATTATAAATAATATTATTATGGCTATAAATTAGGTTACTATGCTCTTCTTCCAAATATTTTAGATTGAGTTCAAATTTAAATATATTATTCCAAGTTGAGTAAAAATAAAGATAAATTCATCGTCTCATGAGTACCTCTAATTCAAAAGATAGGATTGCCTTTGATCCAATATTATAAGTTAAAAAAATACTAAAACTCACTTAATCTCAAGAACTAATTCCGGAGAAGAAATTTGTTAAGGTCTTGTACAAATATTTTAACTATATTTTTACTTAAAATATTTTAAAACATACATTATTTTGAAATTAATTTATAAGTATTATATATTGAAACGAATTCTTTTAATGATTTGTATTACCGTATTACGATCACGATCGAGGCCATAAAAAATATTCACATCATTATGTCAATGCGCATGTTCGCACCAGTATTAATCAATTAATGGATCTAACTCTGACATATGCGCCTATTATGTGTGTTTTCAAACAATAATTGCTGAGACAATGTAAAAGAACAGAGAAAAGGGGTATAAAGTACGAGATTCATTAATTAAAAGACAATAAAAATTTGGGGGTTGAATTAGCTTATTTTAAGGTAATTGTTGTGTTTTTATTAAATTATTATAGTTTTCTGGAAAAACAAATTGTTATTTTTCTATATAAAAAAACTACATCATTATATTAAGTGTCATAAAATTACAAAATATTGACAGATTAACACGAGGGTTTCTTATTTTAATTTCAAGGTATAAGTAAATATGTTAAATAATGAAGAGTACCAAGAATATTTATAATAGGGTTTTCTTTTAAGGGTTTCTTAAATAAAAGAAACTGTTGTTTCTTACTGTTTCTTTTCTTTTGCAGCAAATCTGCGTAACAAAATGATCTTCTTAAATATAAGATTTATATCTTACGTAAAAAACTTTTTCTAACAATTAAAAATAATATTTGTGTGACACATAACAATATCATAATTAAATCATAATTAAATAAAAATAAAAAAAATATAAAAGTATGAATTTTTTGAAATTTCCTACGATTCTTTATCATTGAAACAAATTTGTATATGAATTTCTTGTAATGATATAACATTGTTGCTATCACAAAAAGTAACGTAAAATCACAAAAAATAATTTAAAAAACTCACTTAATAAATTTCCATTAAAGATGCTCAAAATAGATATTTTTATTTTTGATAATCTCAAAAAATAAAAGTAGAAATTTCGAAGGAAAAGTACACTCCTATTAATTCCATCAAGGCACAGGTGATCTTAACAAAGTCATGCCTCATTAAGTGCATACTTTAAAAATAACCCTTTTGGAAAAAAAACTAACTAAAAAGTTTTTTTTTTAAATATCATTTTTACAGAACAAAATAATCCAAACACTCGTCAGTATTTTTTATGTGCAATTCATTTAATAGTTTATACAATAATATTTTTTTATCTCATCACTTATCATATCTCTTACTCCTCTATCTATGATCTTTTTTTCTTCTTATAGTTGTAAATTTTACTGTACAAATACCATCAATGTGGGATATTAATTACATATGTCTATAGGTACAAAAAAAAATGTGATCACAGATAAAATTTCAATGGATAGCAAGGGAGAGGGGACAGCATGAATTGTCAATTATTAATGAATGTTTCAGTGCAGAATGTCCCTTGTCTTTGTTTTGAGTATATAGTGTGTCTCCTTTTTCCCTTGAGTTTCATTTTCTCACCTCCATGCATGCCTACACTAATGCATTGCCAGTTTTGCCACATTGTCCCCTTCTTCTTCCTCTTCCTTTGTTTGCTTAAGATTTTGATGTCTTTTTCTTCAGTACAAGATCCAATTACTGTTCATAGTCTTTTTTGGAGCAATTTAGATCTGACCGGTTTATTGTATATTTATTAACTTTTTTGACAGTGTTGGTAATAAATTAGGAAAAATACAAGATAACCCTCCAGTTGTACATGACTGGCAAGTAGAGAACCTCCTTTTCAGATGTAAAAGGGATCAAGTTCTTTTAAGATAAAGTTATTCTATTTAATAACTATTTGTATATATTAAAATTTATTAACTCAACCATTAAATAGAGACGTTTTATTGCATATATTAAGTCTTTTTTTTTTTGTAAAAAAAATTGATACTTGACTAAATAAATTTAGTTTATCATGTAACATATATTTTAAAATATATAAAATATTAAGGGTAAAGTATTCTTTATTTCTCTTAAAAAAATTCAAATTTGAATAAGTCTTCTAAAAAAATTGTCATTTTTATCCTTCTAATTTGAAAACATTTCATGTTTAGTTCTAAATGTATTTTTCTCAGAGTTTATAACAGACAATAAAATATTATTTATAGTCACTTTAAAGATCAAAAATGAAGTATTTTTAAATTAGAATGGAAAAAATAGAACAAAAATTGTTTTAGTAGTTAATATCGGTGGTCATCAATAACAAAATATTTAATTTTCAAGTAATGAATGAATTATAAGGGTAAATAATTATTTTTGTCCCTAAATGTGTAGAGAATTGACAAATTTGTTTCAGGAAAATAAAAATTCAAATTTGTGTCCCTGAAAAGTGAAAAAAGTGTGACAAATTCATCTCTCCGTTAACTTTCATATGTTAATTGAAAGAACATACGTGACATATTCAATGACATTTGCTAGCACTCTACATATTTAGAGACAAATTTGTCAGCTCTCTACCTAAAATAAAATTTAATCTTCATATTCTCCCTTTTTTAATAATTTCAAGCATAAAATTATAATAAATACTTAAAAATTAGGAAAACAAACATAAGTTAAAACAAATATAATAATAAGCATAATATTGATTAATAAGCATAATTTGTTTGCTGCTTTGAAAATTTTATTGTAATAATATTAGGTAATGACAAAATCAAGTTGAGTCTCATTTTTTTTGTAAGGATTAATTTAATGGTTGTGTATTTTAATTTGTTTGAGTCTCATATTTTAGATAATATATTATCTCATATTTTTGCTTTGAAATTTCTAATGTGACAGTACCTTACCAAAAATATGAGACTCAAACAAAGTAAAATACACAACCATTAAGTTAATTCTTACAAAAAAATGAGACTCAACTTGATTTTGTCATTACCTAATATTGTTACAATATTCAGAGCAATGAACAAATTATGCTTATTAATCAATATTATACTTATTATTATGTTTGTTTTAACTTATGTTTGTTTTCCTAATTTGTAAGTGTTTATTATAATTTTATGCTTGGAATGATTAAAAAAAGGAGAATACGAAGATTAAATTATATTTTGGATAGAGAGCTGACAAATTTTTCCTATATATGTAGAGCACTGACAAATTCGTCCTTGAATGTGTCATATATGCTCTTTCAATTAACGGTAACGGCAGAAGTTAATTGAGGGATGAATTTATCACACTTTTTTCATTTTCAGGAACAAAAATTTAAATTTTCATCTTTCAGGGACAATTTATCAAACTTTACACATTCAATGATAAAAATAATTATATACCATTTTTATTATAAAGATGACAAGATAGTTAATAAGTGGCATCAAGCATCAGCTTCTAAACTTATGTTTGGTATTGATGAATATTCCTAATGAAATAATCAATTGTTTTATTTCTAAAAATATATAAAAATAATAATTATAGTGTCAACGTAAGTTAAACAAAAGACTAATTTGATTCAACATTTTCTGCAACATATTATTATTATTATTATTATTATTATTCATTACTTGGTTTTTTTTATTTTTGTTTTAGAAGGGAAAATAATAATTGGGCATGTGTCGTGATATAATTAAATTAATGATATATAATGGACGACTGGTCATTTGTCAATTTGTGGACCCAATGACTTTTAATTCACCAAAAACAAGAGCATCGAATACAGCTTTTAAAATGAAGTCAAATATCAAAACATATATAACTATGCAATGCAAAAATAAGTGATTTTACATTATAATTTATTTTCTTTAATTATAAGATTTTTTTCAAAAATTTATTTATATCTTTTTATAAGAATTTTTTCTAATTTTTAGATGCATTAATTTTTTTTCTATATATCAATAAAATAAATTAAATAGATAGAAAGATATACAAAATAGTTTTAAAATTATATTATTATTAGTTGATAAATTTAATATAATTAATTAAATTAACTACCTTTTTTTAAGAAATGTAAATTAATTAAAAGATTCTTATAATTAAAAAAGGAGAAAATACTTTAAAAAATATTGGTCCAACAACAAATGATAGAGTTAGATGGCTATAAGGGGGTGAAAATTTGGTTAAGAACTTCACTAGAGAATATTATACATTTGGAGTATATTATTGTTTACTTTTTAAAAATATATGTACTCTAATATATATATATATATATATATATATAAATGAAACCTAAACTTCACAGAAATCCACCCCTTCAAACCGTATCATACTATCATCTACCTTAAACATGTTGATCACGGGAAGAAAAGTAATTTTGTTCAAAAAGTCTAGTCAGAAGATTTTATGGTATTGAACCTAAAATTTATTAAATATCAAACTGTTACAATCTTCACTAAGAAGTGAAACTAGCTTTGTTTGACATCTAGTCAGTCTTAAAATTATGGATATCATGAAAGCTAACAGATTAACATTGTGATATAAATATTATTTGGTAGAGAAAAAATGGTTTTAGAAGTAATTAATTTAAAAATAAATAAATATTAAATAAAACTACAGGACTATTTAGTTTCTAATAATTAAAAATAAAATAATTTGTGCTCTTTTAAAATATTAATTTTGTCTAATCAAACTTATAAATGAGATATAATAAGTTGATTGACTTAGAAATAAATGAAACGAATTAGTCAAGCAAAGAAAGTTGTGCAATCTAATATGTTTTTATTTTGGAGAAAAGGCCACTTAGACCTCAAAAATTTTGGTAAAGATTATCAAATTCATAAAACTTAGAAATGTGTTTCACAGACTAGAAAAAAACCAGATAAAATAACGTTTGACAATAAATTTGGATTTTTTTTTTCATATATAGTTACAGAATGGTCCCATTAACACAAATGACTGTAACTAAATCTTTTTTTTTCCTCATAGTGATAATTTGTTACAAACTTACTAGTTGTATTTTTTTTGTCATTTTTTGTTTAACATGACAATTCTGTTATTAAAAATTAAGAAAGAATTTAAATCCTATGATTAGTTATTTATATATGTGGCCAATTACCACCTTTCACATCATGATTAACACAAGGTCCCGTTCACTTGTATTAGCTGCAACTTATCAGGGTGACAAAATATAAACATGAACTCTAAGAAAGTGTCTTCTTTCCCTTTGTGGGGTGTATAGTGCACATAATAGTGTATACAATAACCATTTCATTTTCCTTTCTGTTCGTTGTTTGCGACATTGGTCTATGTAAACTTGTTGAAGATGTTATAAGAATCACGAGGAACTGATAGATGTTGCCCACATATTGTGTCACATTCACATTCACATTCACTGATACTTTTAAAAAATATATAGTTAGCCTAAAATATGATTTTTTTCTTCTTCATGAAAATGTTTGAAATCATTTTGCTAAGATTATTAATATGTTTTTATTTGAAATGTGTTATTTTTTTTCTAAATATAAGTTTGGATAAATTTAAATTTATGATGCTAATTTTTTTATCAATTATATATAATCGATATTTTTAATGTAAAAATATAATATATATATATATATATATATATATATTCAGATATTAGAATCTTATTTCGGGCCTAAAAATGATATTGTTAACTAAATATGTACTAAAGTTTTTGTAAAAATAGATTCTAAATATTTTTATATTTATAAGATTAAAAAATAAAATAAAAATTGGAAAAAGAAGGAATAATAGCTAGAAAAACGAAATGAAATTTGTTATCACACTATATAAATTAACATGGGTTGCGAGTCAATTAAGAAAAGGCTATCATCATTCCAGATAGAAATGTATTATTATTAATTTTTGTGAACAATTAGGAGTTGAATGAATGTGGTCCTGATTATTTCTCTTTGTTACTTTCAGGGAAAATGGGTGAAGTTTTCTAAAGTCCCCAACTAGTGGAAGATCTGGCTAAACTAGTTGTGATGGGGCCCACTGAGTTCTATTGTGAGATGGGTCCCACATGGGGTGTGCTTGATTGATATGATGGTTTGATTTATGGTCTTTGTTGCAACGATTTCATTTCCACTTTTATTAAACAGGTTGATTGGTACCATGAGTAAATGGTTTCATCACAAATATCTCAAAAAAGGAATGAATGAATGGGAACCATGAAAGCACTTTGGGTTATAACGATAAGCCATTTTCTACACGGTCAAAATAAATAAATATTAGAAAAAAGTCTTTTACTTTTTTTAATCTCTTTTTGGGATCAAAACGTACTCATTAAACCATATACGTGATACCATATTGGCAAACATTTATGATCTTAGCTTCATGTGTAACACATCATAAGAGCAACCCCAACATGTACCGTTAATATATTATTTGAGTATAGCCTTTGCACAGAAAACGTGGATGCTTTTTATTATTATATTAGATATATTAGACAAGAAAACTTTATTCCAAAACGCCAGTTGTCTTGTTTTAAGCTTTCAGGGGATTTTTCCCAACTTTTTAAAAGGATTCTGATATAACCAAATATTTGACTTTCAACACTTAAAAATTATTTTAAAAGTAATTAAATACTAGCATGTTTTTATCCTAAAATTTTAATAAATTAAGATCACGTACACTTTAAAATAATTTAAGAGTATTTTTTTAATTATAATATTGATACAAATATATTCCGAACTGACAAATTTTTGTTGAGAACCATAAACACACATAAGAAGAGTATTTTTTTCATAACATTAAATATTTTATACAAATAAATAATTAAGATTTAAATCCTAAATTATTTGATTATAAATATCACCGTAATTGATATTTAAGAGTATGTTCAAGTAAGAGGACAATTTAATTAAATATTTATTGTAATTTATGTATAAGTTGTTTTTGTAATAGAAGAAAAAAAATTAAACTATTTTCATATAACTTATAGTTTTTTTATTGGCTATTTTGAAGAATATGTTAAAACCAACTAAAAATGACTTATAAATATATTATAAGTTATGTTTATAATTTTTCTAATATTTACATAAGTATTTACGATATAAGATTAAGGGTAAATAGTCATTTTTGTTTTTGAATGTGTAGAGCGTTGACAAATTCATTTTCGAAAGATGAAAATTCAAATTTTTGTCCCCGAAAGTGAAAAAAGTATAACAAATCTATTCTTCTGTTAACTTTCATTCATTACCGTTAATATTCAAAGACAAATTAGTCAACGCTTTATACATTCAGTGACGAATTTGTGATCTCTCTACTCAAAATATAATTTAATCTTCATATTCTTCCTTCTAATTATTGCAAGTATAAAATTATAATAAACACTTAAAAATTATGAAAACAAGCATAAATTAAAACAAACATAATAATAAGTATAATATTGATTAATAAACATAATTTGTAAGTTGCTCTAAAATTTATATTGTAACAACATTAGATGATGACAAAATCAAGTTGAGTCTTATTTTTTGTAAAGATTAATTTAATGACTGTGCATTTTAATATGTTTGAGCCTCATATTTTTTGTAAGTATCATCTCATATTTTTGTTTTGAAATTTCTAATGCAACTGAACTTGATTTTGTCATTACCTAATGTTGTTATAATAGAAATTTTAGAACAACAAACAAATTATGTTTATTAATCAATATTATGCTTATTATTATGTTTGTTTTAACTTATGTTTGTTTTTCTAATTTTTAAGTGTTCATTGTAATGTTATGCTTGTAATGATTAAAAAAAAAGAATATGAAGATTAAATTATATTTTGGGTAGAGAGCTAACAAATTCGTTCCTAAATGTGTAGTGCGCTGACAAATTCATCCCTGATATTAACTGTAACGGACGAAAGTTAACGGAGGGATATATTTGTCACACTTTTTTACCTTATTTTAAGTATCAGACTCTCGATCAAATGCGACTACACCTATCCCTGCTTTCTTCGGTGCTGATACTGCCTCTGACTCTCGTGGGGAAACTCCTACTTGATTAGTAAGAACTTCTCTATCTTAACTCGTGAACCTATCTATCCTCTTCTTTTTAAGAGATAGGGGCTACATTTTCTATTCCTGCCGCTTGCTTATGTGTAAATAAAATAAATGTCAAAGCTTGACTATTGGGATAACTGAAGACTTGTATGCCTCTATCAATCTAGTATCCATCTTTCTATAAGATTAATGTGAAAGCGGAGTAGCTTGCCGAATCCAAAGTGTCGATCTCGCCAAACTTAACTCTCTGATGGGAAGCCTAACGATTGGTTACGCTAAAGCAAAAAGATAGTCAAAGATCAAGGGATTCATCACGAAGGCAAGTGCTCAAGCGAAAGCTATCAATTCAAAGGGAAGACCGGGTAGTGGTAGTTAACCGAGGGAGGGAGCAACTCATCCGTCAGGATGGGATCCCTCTACTTCACGTTTTTGGCTTATCTTTTTCTTGCGTTGACGCTTCTAAAGCTGCTCCGTCTCCGCCTCCGCCTTCTGCGCTCCCAGTTGGGTATCTCTGAGGACTTGAGCTAATGGATTGTTTACTGAACGTCCCATACTTGACCTATCGCTCCATTCGGTGAAGTACCCCCTTACATTTCTTTATCTTTCTAGAGGTAAGAGGAATCAACCCGAAATGCGTGAACCAGTGCCCTTTTCTAAGACTCTTCTATATTAAATCTATTACAGGATTCAATCCTTCACACTTATGCGTGGTTGGAACATTTTTAGGTCATTAGTGGTTGATTGGATCAAACTTCCAATTATTGAAAGAGAGAGATAAGGTCTGATTCTAAGTCAGAGTTTGAACTGGTGCTTACACCGAAGCCCTTGCCAACAAGTGACGAACTACAAGTAAAGATAGAGTCCCCATAAAACTTCATGAAGACGAGATTCGCTTTAGCTGGGTCTTGCAAACAGGAAGACATACCAGCATGCGGAAGAGGTAGAGGGACTGGCTTACTAGGTCGAAGCGACAAGCCTTAGTCAAAGAGTCTATTTTGATCTGAACCTCGATCTCTATAGTTTACTTACTCATCATAATACAAAAGAAAAATCTCCTATATAAATAATAACTATTCGTAACAACATCCGGGGACCACATCATTTATGTACGCTCTCGGCCAAGAAGGGCTTCGTGAGTTCTTGATACTGAATACCAAGACTCTTTCATCATTCCCCTTAAGAAATCCTTCCTTACTGTAGGGGAGAAATGATGGCACCGCCCCGGCATAGAATGGAATTGATGAGGTTTACCCAAATCTTTATCTTTTATCCATGAAGAGCTTGTGACTCTTCGCCCCGTTGCTCGAGCTTCTGTAAGCACTCTTGCGCGATGTATCACGAGCACACTACCGAGTCCCACGAGTACAATAAGGAGAGAGGAACTACGAGCAAAAATCAGTAGTCACTCTTCGAGTTTTCTAAAGATATAGCGTCTAAAGATAGAAAGAGAGAGATAGTCAGTCTCTTAAGCGACCGAGAATCTTATGTCAAAAGGACGGGACTATACTGAAGTGAAGATAGGACTTCGTTCAGTTTGCTGGACCATTTTATCGAACCTGTGGATTTCCAGGTCACCTCTTGTCTTGGGATGATCTTTTTTCATTCTTGATAGCTTTGCCATCTTCTACGATTCAATTCCATACCGAGATGGATTCTCTTCTATCCGGGAATTCTAGTTTGGCATTAGGGTAGCCATCTATTTGAAGACTACTCTCTTTTGAGATAGTCTATGATCGATCAAACGAGACATGTCATGAGCTTGAATTCCATCAAACCTTCCTTTACCTTCTTTCTTTTTTCTTCTAAGAATTAGTATTCTTTCACAGAGAGAGGGTAAGCTAACCAGGCTCAATCGATCATAGTCAGGTCAGTACTAGAGGACGAGCCGAGAAAGAGAGAGAGTCTACGGGCGGGCAGTGGGAGATGATGTAGACGAGTTTACGAGTGTAACAGTAACATTGTGTTTAGTACGTTGGCGTTAACAGTAAATTTGGATCGAATTAGGACCGCCTAGGGGTGGAGTTCCGTGTTCAAGAAAGAACACTCTTAGTTAGAGCGGATAGGGTGCTCTGGGACTCAGAGCGTCTTTGAATCTTGGTTTTTGGGCTTTGCCCTCTCTCCAAATCAAAAATCAGTCACTTTTAAACTGAATTCTAAGTTCTAAGTATAGTTATATAGTGAAAAAGGAGCAGAGGATCCAATCTAAACCAGAATGGACTTTAGCTCTGAATCTCAATCTTCTGGCCGGGATGATCGACCTCAACCCGATTACTTTACCCTCTTAATAGAATGCTTCGCGTCGATACGACATGCTTGGATCCCCTAGACTGGAAAGGATTTGCCAAACACACTCATATTCTTAAAAAGACTGAAAAAGAATGGAGCCATGCGCATGATTCCAAGAGTCACTAGAGGCGAAACTTAGTAACAATAACCAGTAATGTCACGAATGGATGAAGCAAGCACTTTTAGATGGTATCGATCAGAGCCAATCAAGCCTTTTCCCTGATTATCGTCACTTAGATCCCATTAGCCGAAATCGAATCCGTCAAGTATCAAGTAAGAGATAAGCCAGAGATCCAGATAATTAGAATACGTCACCGGTCTGAGATGGGCCTGCCTTCTCGCGAAAAAGAGTAGGTTATTCCTATCACTAGGAGTAGTAGCGCTAGTGGCGCAGAAGGATAAATAAATAAAGTAGCTAAGCGCTAAGAAGCTATCTAGATAGTTAGTTTCCAGCTGAGGGAAATTGGCTTAGATTTGTCTTAGCTTCGACTCGTAGTCTTCGACCACTCTTCTTCTTTTCCCCGAAGGTTGCTTGCTTCCATTCAGGTAGCTATTGCTGAGAAATGGCCGAAAAAAGGAAAGTTTTATTCCACTTGCTTTCTCGCTTGACTTTCCTTTCAGTCCTCCGATCTTACCTTAGACCCTCCATGTTATATGGGGAAACGAGGCTGTCTACGAAGCTTCCCTCCCCCTGTAGTCGAAGTACTCGGTGCTACTTTGATTCAAAAGGTTCCCGACTTTATCCGGTTTCCGCAACCGTAATCATTTGTCATTCCGATTACTTCATCCATCAACCTTTTTTTCAATAGCAGTACGCTCTAAAAAAAGTAAAGGATAAGCTTGCATTCTAGAAGCGGTAGCTTCCTGCCTCCTTCATTTCTATTGCCTCCTTCGGTGATAAAAGTTCCCTTCCCTTTTCTAAAATGCCCGATTGGTCTACCTCAACAAATGTACAAAGTGGACCACTGTTTGGCTGACCCTCTTCTTCCCATTTGGGTTGGGTTGACCTAGAAGTAAAGTAAGAAGGAATGGAACCACTGGAGAGTTGTCTGCAGTTCACACTTGGGCCTACTCTAAATAATAATCTAATCACGTGCTCTCAGAAAACGAAAGACTCCATAGCGCCTAGTATGAAAAGTAGGTAAATTTGTCCAGTACTACATCCGTAAGCCTTCCATGTATTGCATTCGTTCGTCAGGGAATGTGTACTAGCCCCTTTTGGAAGTCCAATCAGGGGAATTTGACTTCTCTTCTACTACGTAAAAGTGGACCAGCCAATCCATCTGGTAATTTATTCCGTATTCAAGGTCGTCCTAGCTTTCCAATTTCTCTGTCCTAACTGCGTTCAAAGCCCTTGCAAGCTTTGGATTCTTTCCTATCTCTCTTTTGAGTGTGGTATGAGTCTAAGTTTAGTAGTTTATAAATAAATTCCGTCTTTTGGACTAAACTCTATTTGATTTGCCAAGGAAGGAAGAACGAAAAGGATTCTTGCAAGCGGGCAAACTTTAGCTTTTCTTCCATGCGGCTTCTCTATCCATGAATCCAGGATCTAGCCGGATTCCCAGCTGATGTCAACAAAGCTCTGGTTCACTTTTATTTGATTTTGATGGCTCGGCAGATATTACTATTGCCCGCGAGTAGGTACCTGTCTACGAAGGAAATGAGCAGTTCCTGCCTAGGAACGTTGTATGGATCGCACAAGAGTCCCTGATGCGGGCCGTCACTGTTCGAGAAAATCAAAGCAGACCATGGGGGACTGACTCGAGCTATAGACAAATAAGGACTTTGATAAATAGTGAACTTCCAATGAATGTAGCAGAGCTCGCATGGTCGAGAACTAAAACCCCAAGGATAGCAATCAATTCATCGGATGACTCCCCAGGGAAAAAGAAAGAAAAAAAAGTTTCAGTCTTAAGGTAAGTCCCTGCTTCTGAAGAAGAAGCTCTATTTGACTCCCCTGCCCATAGAGTATAAGTGGGAGTTTCCTTTCCTTCTACCTCTTTCGGGCTTGTATACTATAAGTAGTCTAATATACTTTCCTTGGAGGAATACTAGAATAGGGAGTTCACTTAATCCAATTACAGCCCTAAGGTTGGATGTCATCGAAAACCTCTTTCATTTCAACAGAGATCGTCAACGAACTCACTTTTTGTATCTCAGCGCGATCGTATCGACTTTTCCCATCTTTCTTTTCATGATAAGAAAAAGACAATCATCTTGAAGATGAGACAACATTGAAATCAAGCATAAAGGCACATTCTTAAAGCTATAGCTAGAAAACATCTACAGAGAAATGAGACGAACATAGGAATTGGCACTTTTCAATGAAGAATCCAGCTTTCTCTCGCGCTTCTTGGCTTCGTTGGTTACAAGTTGACCTGGACCTCCTACAAGAGAGAGGATGATCATACGTTTGTCGAGCCTCAAGAGCTCTCATTCATACCTTTATCCAAGATGAACGAAAGACTTGATCAGGCAGTTGCAAATGCTAGGTGGCGCGCCAAGTTCCAATCTTTTCAGTGCATTAATCTTGATATGATGATAAGAGAGGGCCATGTACCCTTCATGTGTTCATGATACAGGGCCGGGGTACATATTCCACAAAAGGAAGGTTCGACTACGAGGATTGATAGGTTGTTCATTTTGTAACCTTCACCTCTATCTACACAGTTTCATTTCTACATCTTCGACGAGCAAGATTAACATAGGGTGAGGTTTCAACAGGGCAAGCGGAGATTATCCAACCATTGTCAATCCCCAAACGGCTTGAAGCATCTAGTATTGGTTCATCTACCTTCATCTGCCTTCCGAGTGACATGGAAGACTGCCCCTTTCAAACTTCTTAGCTCGGAAAGATTGGAAGATGAAAGCTATCTCATTCAACATCGGACTTGTTGCTGTATTGATTCCCACTTGTTGAAGCTCTATCTGGTACTCCCTTGCGCTAGAAGCTCTTGCTAGATTATCCGACATTGACTCGCTATAAGAAGATTGTCCGAATAGCATAATTATTCTATATGTGAAAATAGTGATAAGGGCTATCAGATAACAATGAGTGGATTGGCAACCTGTACTTCTTTCTTTGACAGGCATTGTTGGTCCTAGGTCTGGTTAGGTAAAAAAGTTGGGGCATAGCTTCTATTGCTGGCTTGTCTGCCCTGTCTCACTTATAATTGAGGACTTGTGCAGCGATATGTCGATCAAAAAGTCACTCCATTTTGACATGCCTATCTTTGAAAAATGAGTGGAGAGCTTTTCCCTTATATGAAGATAGACTATCCTGATTAGATTAGGAATTTCCGTAACCAGTAGATTGGATTTCCGGTGCTCATGACATGTCTCGTTTAATCGATCATAGACTATCTCAAAAGAGAGTAGTCTTCAAATAGATGGCTACCCTAATGCCTTGTCTAGCTGCCAGATAGAATAAGCAACTCATTCTATAGGATAGAGTTGGTGAAAGAGAAGAGATAGGGATAGCAGTTGACTTACAGAAGTTGCTAGTCGACCTCTCTTGCCTAGCCGGGGATCTTCTAGGATGTTGATTGGGACAGGTAGATTGAAAGCTAACTATCTCCTATTGCTAGCATGGCGGAGACAGAAATAGCAACTAATCCTTCTCCTTGGTGGATAAAGGGCACACAGCTTTTGAGGGAATTTCTTCGTAAAATTGCATCGATCTACGAGAGGAGCTGATGGATGAGTAGGCTTCCCCTTTCGATTTACGGAATGTGATCTGGGACACGATGGGGGTTTGCGTGCCTCGGTAGGAAAGAGATCATCGGAATATAGCATAAGATCGCCTTTTTTTTCTTGCTGCCATAGGGTCGACCTGTAAACAAGGTAAACCCAATGGGAACAAAAAACGGGAGGGTACCACATTGATTGACATTGGCAGAAGACGATCCAAAAAGTGAAGGCTCACCCAGCGGAGATCGGCAGTGAGGGATGCTTACCTTCTTCTTAGAGAAAGGGGAAATGGGCAACCTATCTTACGAATAATAAGAAAGGGGGTGGCATCAACTGGGGTTTTACACCCAGTTGGTGTAAGGGATGAATCATCCTTTGCGGTCGGATTGCCAGAAATGGTGTCGACTGTCCATGAGGCGAACGATCGGTAGCGAGATACAGATCCAGAGAGATCTGGGTCTTCTATCTCAACATTTGGTTGTTTAACCTCACTCCACGACACATGGAGTCCTATTTGTTTCGTTTGGTTAACTAGGTGCCCCCCACGACTGATGCGACATTCAGTCGTTTAGGCGACTTTTGGTGTTTATTAAGATAAACCAGTTTGTCAAATGAATCCGGTTGGATTCGCAAATGTCTTATACTTTTGAGGGCGGTGATCTGGAAGCCATCCTAGTGGAGGTTAGTCCAATGACTGACTTCTGGCTGCTTTCAAGGGCTAGAATTTCCTTGTTTCGACGTGAGATTGGCTTAGCTTGGTCTTTCTGTGTACCTAGAGTAAGTTTGCCCATAGAGCTTAAAAGATTCTTGTCTGGTTCGAGAAGCTAGCCTTCCTTATAAAGTATGATTTTAGGGATCCTTTTTTTTATTTTAGTAAAGTATCCGTGGGATTTGATTTGCCAACTGATTCGAGTTGGATTGGGTCAGAAACGGAAAAAGACTATATAAGATAAGGAATTTCTTTTATGTTATGTTAAGGCCTAAAGTCCATCCGGAGCAGAAGCACGGCATACTATTTGAGTCTCCAAAATATGTTCTCCATAGAAAGTGGAAGCATACTTTATCACTTGTAAAAGGGATAAAAACGTCCCATCTAACCAAAATCCATTCAGAATCAAAGTTCTTTTCCATTTCCACTGTATTACCTCATTGTTGTCAATGTGATGTGATGGTTTGTTATGCCCATCGCTGGTGGAAGTGAGATGATCAATGTATTATGTGTGAGTTAAGAGTTATGGTTGGTGACTTCTGACTCATAGAATGAGATAAAGAAATTCTCTACGGTTAGCATTGTGTGGTAGTTTTTTT
>QARZ01038497.1:0-12890 GCA_013407115.1 Glycine latifolia
CTGTGCTGCAGAATTAGCTTAGTTAAATTGTTTTGAAGCCACACGACCAACGCTTATCAGTGGTCAAGAGGCCTTTATGTTTCTTGTAAAGTTCCAAGGACGGATTCTGCACTATGTAATCGATTGCATAAGCGTTGTAATCGATTACAACAGATAGCGCTTGTAAGACCCTGGGTTTGTATTTCACCAACCCACACAAGGGTGTAAGGGAACCTGGTAGCTCATTTCCCAAGAGCAAATAAACTATGCCGGGTTTGGACTTGGTAATTCTAAAGGAAACAGCCCACCCGGATAAGGAACCCGGCCTCTCTAGGGAAGGAAAGGATTAGCCTCTAGAGAAGACACATGTATGGAACCCAGTCATCCTAGAAGAAGGAACACAAGCTCAACCGAGTAGGGGAACCCGGTGGCTCTTTTCTTGAGAAGACACGAGCTCATCCGAGTTAGCAACCCGATAACTCTCTTTGGTGAGGTAACTTGAGCTCAACAACTCTAATGTATTATCCGGGTAAGGAACCCGATCTACTGACGTCCGCCAACAAGGACTAAGTTACGTCCTGCATGCCTGCATGCATGCGACGTAACCCGCTCAACTCGGCCTACCCATCCCGATAGTCGACATCAAACACAAGGGTTTGACACGTATATCTAACTCAGCCTACCCATCTCAGTAGCCGACATCAGACACAAGGGATTTATGTCTACGTGTAACCTGGCCAACCCATCCCGGTACTCATCACTTCCACGAAAACTTCCACAAGTGTCTTGGAAGCTCTTAAAACATGCACGGGGAGTTCTTAAAACATCTACTCCCCACAAGAACACCAATCATCAACACAAAACAACACTCAACAAATTTAAGGCGTACCAAATCCCAGTCATAAAAGACGTAGCTTTTATGGGAAAAACATCGCACACACCAGGGATATGCAATTATCATCACGGTTGGACTCCTTGGCCCCCAAACCATGGTATCTAAAGCTGTTAAGAAACACGATAAACTCCTCTTACCTAATCAGGAGTTCATTCACAAGCTTTATGGAGTGTTTGTCCTGAGCTTCAGCTCTGACCATGAGGTTCTTCTCAACGTCGGGAGTTCCGCAGCAGCTACGGTGGCTCTCATAGGTAGGAGATAACAAAGAAGGGGTCGAGAACGAGAGGTTTTCTGAGTGAGTTTTAGAGAGAGAACAGCGGAAACGCAAAGGTAGAAGAAGGAAGAGTAAGCTTATTGCTGTGCCAGCCTGTTGCTTATAAACACGACTGACACAACACGTCCTCTTAATGTGCACAGCCAGCAACCACAGCACAACAGAGTTGTCTTACGTCCAATACCCATCAAGCACACATACCAAGACAAAAGCACTCAAATAGCAAGTTATCAATAAAACAAATAATTCGTCAACATAACATATGTAATTTAATTATGATAAAACACACATCAAGCATTAACTAAGCAACTTATAATCTGGGTTGTTACACTTTTTGCAACCTTTTTTTTCTTGGGGTTTGGCTAAGAGACAGGCTTGGACATTATTACACTAGTTCTTTTCTTTTCTTGATTCTCCTTTCTCTATGAACCAAGTAGCTTATGCATCTTCCTCTTCCTTCTCCAATGCTTCCTAATTTTGGGCTTCTTTTCTAGTTACCCTCTTGTTTTCTTGCACTTTCATTATGTTCAAGATCTTTCTTCCAACAACAGAAACTCCCAAGGTTTCAGTAGGGAGTTTTACAACCTTTGGACACTTTTGTCTAGCAGCATTCTTCTCAAGCATTGATAGGGAGGGGATCATGACCCAACAGCTGGAAATGCCCAAGAGGAAGATTAGTCCACCAAAATATCTGGTAGATTATACAAACATTAGCCACTGCACACCATATTCCAAGCTTGCCAAGTGTTTTTATGGTCCATTTCAAATATTGGAACAGATTGGCAAAGTAGCTTATAAACTCCAATTACCTGAAGGATCCCATATTCACCCTATTTTTCATTAATCAATCCTTAAACCATCACAACCAATGGCCACAGAGGCAAGTTGTACAGGGGAGTTACCACCAACAGAAGTTGTCAACCAACTTGTCATCACACCTCTTGTTATTCTCAACACACATTGTAACACCCTAAAATTTTACAAGTAGAAAGATATTTGCGTTGATTAATTGTTTAATATAAATCTTGCAATCCATTAAAGTGTTTTGCATGGGTGTTTGTTAGTAAGAGGTAAAAGTCAAATTTTGTGGCTGAGATAAGCTACCCGTACATGTATAGTAAAAATGGTAGTGGCTCTAGTGGCTATTCGGTCATGCAAGTGGGCAACTATGGTGGCTGTGATAGCTGACTGATTCAAGTTGTTGGCAACTTGCCTCAATGCTTCGTCTATAAATAGCAGTGCATGAAGCGAAAGCACGATTCACTCTCACTTCTGTGTGTGTTCCTCGTCTTTTCTCTCTCTAAACTCTTTGCACCAGAAATCTCTCTTCTTCCACCTTCTTTACCACTTAAACTCTTGAGAACCAACATAGCAGCGATAGAAAATCCTCTCCGTTAAGAAGAATTCATGAACGAAGCTTAACCTTTCATTCCTGGTCGCTATGAGAACGAGTGTTCGAACAAAACACACGTTAGATCGAAAGAAAAGAATCCATGTTGAGGTAAGGGGAGTTTATTGTGTTAATAATGATTTTAGATATCATGGTTGAGATAAAGGATGTATTTGTTGTTTGATATTTTGTATGAAATGTATTGATGATAATGTCTTTAAGTGGTGTGTTTGTGAAGAAGACGACTACCGAATTGGGTAAGTCGGGTTGAGTATGTGATATATATTAAAACATTGTTGTGTTGTGACTCCAGCTACCCGGAAGGGTAGGCCAAGTTAGGTATGTCTATCAATCCCTTGCATTTGGGATTTCGACTACCGGGATAGGTAGACCGAGTTAAGTATGAGTATTAATCCCTTGTGTTTGGGATGTCAGCTACCGAGATGGATAGGCCGAGTTAAATATACGTGTTAATACCTTGTGTTGTGATGTCGGCTGTAACGCCTCTCTTGACTCTCTCATGCTTGATTGGTTTTAATTAAAAATTCGTGTCCACTTTGTATTAAAATGAGCTTAGTTGTAAATTTTTCACAAAAATTCTTTTTACCTTATTTGCTAATTTTATGTAAATAGCGTAAACGATTTTCCTCACCACGGTTCATTTATAAGTAAGAGTACAGTCCATGATACAGTCCATTATACAATTCATACTACAGTCTATAATACATGTCCAAAATACATGAAAACCATAAATAACAAGCATCACAACATCGACATCACATCTTCCAATCATCCATGCACATCTTCATTCCCTCATCCATGTTCAGCTACTACTGTTCCTCTGCTCGCCCAAATGAATTGGGGTCATCACAGGTGTCAACCACAGACACAACTCGGGTAAGTTTATGACAAACAAAGTTTGAATAAGATATATATAACAGAATATATACGTAGATATTTATAAAATAACAACACAGAGGATTTGCCCACAGATTAAATTTCCTCATCTACTTATCACACAAATTAAGTCATACAATTTACTTATCAACAAATATTCCACATACTCATCATGTAATGTTTAGAATGCATGCTCATCTTTTTATATGATGCATGACTGAGATCTCAGCTTCATAAAATCAACATCAGTGGCCACAGTCAGATAGCCCCAATCACTGGTCCAGAACTTGCATGATCAGTCAGGATGTCACAGTGGTGCACAGGAAAGTCACCCACACTACATGTGATCATCATGGGTGGCGTGAGTTCCCCACTGCCGAAGCATCCCCCCAGCTCAGACTTCTCACTGTCTGAACGCTCATACTCAGTTCCTCTAACTATCTGACACTAACAACAACATCAACTTCACGGTCTTATGCCCCCGCCAGGCCTATGCATATGAAAATGCATGAATGATTCATTTTATCACATCTTTTCTCATTAATCATTACTCTTCTTCTTCAAAGCTCAACATCTTTAACAACTTATGGCATATGCTTTTAAAACAATACGTAAAGCTTCTTTCAAACATCACAGAAAGCTTTACTCCACAGTCCAAGCATACAGCCATATCTCAACACAACTCTTGGAATCCATAAATAATCACAACATATTTAACAACACAAGGATTCCAATACCTCATTCATCTTTGTTTCTTTAGAACATTTCATCAAACATATGATGGCTTTCACAGAAACACTCAGCAACACATTCATAATTTTTATTAAAGCAACCAACCATGCAAATCTAATTCAAATTCCACAACAAGGATTCAAGCCAACAACACTTAAACATATTTCATTCATTGTGACCAATTGTCAAACACATGGTAAGCCATCTTTGTTTTAGAGAATACTTTAAAAGAAAGCTACTTAAACCTTAATCTAAAGTTCAACATAATTCTACTAAATAAACATGTTTCCAATATAATCCTATCATAAATAAACTAGTTCAAGGATTTAGAGAATATTTATTCCAAAACATATAACTTCCATTCCAATTACTTCCTTTAAAAAATAGTCATAATATATACATAACCTAAATCACTTAAATTCACCTATTAAGTTTAGATTTAAGTTATTCATTCAAAATATCATTCTTTAACTAAAATCAAGTTACTCACTTTAATAATCATTTTGTTTAGCAATCTTTAACTCTTTACGGCATTTCCACAAACACTTAATCTACAAGGCTTAATTATCCATGAAACCACATAAGATTCTTAACATAAATCATATCCAAACTTTGCTTATCATAAACTTCCCATACCTTGCTTTCCTTAAGCTTTTGGACAACTTTCCTTCCTTTGAAATTGAATAGCCTTCTCCTTAAGAGCCTTGGTCTTCACGTGAAGTTCCTAGGCTTTATGGCTTTTGTTTTCTTTGTTTTTAGTTAAAAGGTAAAGATGAAAATTGATGGAAGGTTGGCTTAGATGAAGTGCACGGTTCTTTTTTTTTCTTAGGGGGGTCAATTTTCCTATCCAACATGCTTTTTATAGTATGGTAAAATGTTGATTTTTATCATAGCTATCATGACTTGCCTTTCCTTGTGTTTTTTCCTCATTGGTTGGTTGTTTTAATTTTTCCAAGTGGCAAGTTCTACATTTTTCCTCCTTCCCTCATGCTTCTACGTTGGCTTTGATCTTAAGAGGAAGAGTTTGATTTGTTTTTTGCTTGCTAGAAATATCTTGGAGTCATTAATGACTAACTTTCCTCTTGGTTCATTCTTATTGGCTAATGCTTCCTAATCCTCCAAGTGGCCAATTTCAAGAGAATTCCACATCTTTCTCCCTTTCTCTTCTCTTTTACGTGGACTGCCAAGGCTTGGAGTGCAATCCTCTTTTGCTTCTCACGGTGGAATGCTAGCTTTTGGTAAAAATCTACAATTATCTTCTTAAGCTATCATTACTTGACTTTCCACTAGTTTCTTTTCTATTGGCTAGTGAATATTGTGCATCCAAGTGTCCAAGTCTTGAAGATTCTTCACTCTTCTCCTTTGTGGCACGTTGGCTTTCCTTGCTTGGAGAGCAATCTACAATTGCTTCTTTGCTTTTACATGAGAATGGCTAGTTTTGCTACAAATTTTCTTCTAAAATCCCGTTTTACTAAAATACTTGTTCTGGATTTGTTAACCGTTGGATTTCTTTGAAATTTTAAGGGTATACTCCTATCTCATATATCTAATATTTTGACCGTTGGATCTTTGATATAATGCTTAGAGATGTTCACGTGTTCAAAGGAAACAAAGAGGAAGTTTACTTCAAAAAAATCTTCTTAATTCATTATTACTTTACTTTACAAGTGGACCAATGGCATGTATCCTTACTTCTTAAACATCCATGTGTCCATTCTTGAAGTTTCTTAAAACTTTCTCCATTGATTTTGCATCATACGGTTAAGACTTAATTTAGAAATTCAAATCAATCCAATTTCCTTTTATTGTATATAATAGTAAAATGCTATTTTCTTATTGGTCCATATTGACTCTAATTATTAAAATTACCAAACTAACTTATTTAAGCAATCTATTCCTTCCAGAGTTAAAAGAAAACTTTCATAGATTATGTTCATCCTTTCTTTAAAATTTTCTGATACCTAGGATAGTCTAGATTAAGCTCTTTTCAACCTATTTCCAAAATTTCTAGGAATTCAATTTGATGATTTCTTGTTATCTCCTAGGTTAATATTTAGTTATCAAAAGTATTTTATCTATCCTCCAGGTCTCCACAAAATTTCTAAAGTCATCTGGGCATTTTTGACCTAAAGGGTATTTTGGTCATTTACCACCCTCGGGACGTGATGGTGATTATCTAATTTGTTTAAGGATATTTATGGAATTTCCTCCCTAAAATATCTCACCAAAATATCTAGGGGTATATTGGTCATTTGAGCAATTGTTCAGGGGCATTTTAGTCTTTTACCCTTGGGACCTAAATGTCATTTGAAATTATCCAAGGATATTTTGGTAATTTCTCTTAGTAAATATCTTACTAAAATATCTAGGGATACATTAGTCTTTTCCAAGATTGTTTAGGGCAAAATTGTCATTCTCTCTCTAGGGACATAAACGTCATTTCTGAAATTGTTCAGGGGCGTTCTTGTCATTTTGCCCTAAATTTTCTACTGCCTTTCATTAACATTTTTCTCATAGTAATTGTCTATAACTCTTAAATTTTTGGGGTGTTACATCGGCTACTGGGATGGATATGCCGGGTTGAATGGTTTACGTAGCATGCATGTATGCATGCAGAACGTGACCTAGTCCTTGTTGGCAGACATTTATATACTGGGTTACTAACCCGGGGTTGTTTCCTTAAGAGCTGCTAAGGCTCGCTTCCTTTTTCCTTAGATATACCGGGTTCGTTAACCGGGAGTGTACCTTGAAGTTATTGAGCTCAAGTCACTTGAGAGAGAGCTATCGGGTTCCCTAACTCGGATGAGCTCATGTCTTCTCAAGATGAGAGCTACCGGGTCTTCTACTTGGATGAGTTTGTGTCTTTCTTTTAGAACGACCGGGTTCTATACACATGTCGTCTTTCTAGAAGCTCTTTTTTTTCCTAAGAGCTACTAAGTTACTTACTCGGTAGAGCTCGTATGTTCTTGGAAAGAGAACTACTGGGTTCCTTACTTGGTAGAGCTCGTATGTTCTTAGGAAGAGAGCTACAGATTTCCTTACTCGGTAGAGCTCGTATGCTCTTGGGAAAAGAGCTACCGGGTTCCCTTACAACCTTGTATATATTGGTGATAAAACACAACCAAGTCTTGCAAGCGCTATCGAATTAATCGATTACAGCGCTTATGTAATCGATTGCATAAGTGATGAACCCGTCCTTGGTATTTTATAGAAACCCAAGGATCCCCTTGACCGATCCTTACCGACCTGGACCGACCTTGTCCGTCTTCGTCCGACCTTTTCTTCAGAGTTGTTATAACTGGATAACAACTCGGACACCTAAAACTTCACACCATTTTACTTGTATGTTTGGGAATGACGTAAGTGATTACGTTGAGATTGGCCATTGTATTGGCTTGATTTATTAAATGCATTGGTACCATGGGGGGTGTATGTCATTATCCTACCCGGGTCGAGTTGAGCCCAGGCTTGGGTCATACATTGATGATGCTCATGGAAATCTAAATGCATTTGGATATACATGAATACCCACGGGGGTGTGTGACATTATCCTACCCAAGTCGAGTTGAGCCCAGGCTTGGGTCATACATTGATGATGCTGTGGTGATATTTTATGTATTGACGTGAGATGTCGGATAGTGCATCAGTGAGCCCTCGTTTGGGGTGGCCCTTGTTTGGGGTAATGCATATGTACATGGGAGGTGTAGGGATTGCTCCTGCACCGATCCATACAGTGGTGCCCATGAGAGACATATACTTCATGCATGACGGAAATAGGATGATTGACTATAGAGTACGAGAAGTACTAAGGGGCCATTGTTGTAGGGATAGCCTTCTGAAACCCATTTTGGTTGATCACCATGGAGGGGACACCCGTGCACAACAAAGTGACCCCGACGTACTACAGGAATCATTTGTACCATGGATTTGGATGAGAGATAAGTCAGGAACATGCATCATGATTAGTCATTTTAAGATGAATTGTGAAATGTGTTTGGACAGGTTGTCCATGATTGATTGCGTGATAGAATACTTGAATATTGTTGTGATTTTGCAATGACCAAGTTGTCTTTTATAATTGATGATATTTATTTAATTATTATTTTACATGATGGACTCACATTTGCTTTGTTGTACCTTGTGGTTTGGTACCTGTGATGATCGCGAACCATGTTCGTGTGAGCAGATGGACAGTAGTGGGTGACTGGGAAGATGACCTATGTTAGTTGGAGCCACCGAGTAACCGAGATGTAGATGGATTAGATCCCGGGCAGGGGTTGTATTTTTGCTAGTTATACCCCTTGTTCTAATGGCTACACCCCGACGTTTTGCTAGTTACACCCTGTCTTCTAAATCCTTGCTTCTTTTGAGAATTTTGTACACTTCAATCTTGGTTATTTGTAATCACCACCAAACTTATGATTATTAATATACAAGTATTATGAGGAATTGCATCTTTGTATATTCGAGTTTTGATTTATGATATTGATTATACTTATGCGAAAAATTTACTACTATTTTTATAAATAACTTAAAGGGATTTTCAAATATAAATTTCCATTAAAAACATGATTAAGAGTATGATACAGTAGCGACGAGGCGAGTTGTTACACACGTTGGGATCACCCTGCTGCAAAACCAAGATTGATGGTGCTAGCTCAGTGGATGGGTCTATCTCCTGATGACACTTCTTGGGAAGAGTGGGCTAGTTTGAAAGCTACCCATCACCTTGAGGACAAGGTGTTTTAAGATGGCATGGGGGATGATAGGAGGGGATCATAACCCAATAGTAGAAAAGGCCCAAGAGGAAGATTACTCCACCAAAATATCTGGTAGACTATGTTTGAAATGACATAACCAATTTTGTCTACCATTTAGATTTTGTCATTTTCTTTTATTTCTAATTCTGTTATTGTAGTATCTTGTATGATATAAAAGTATGGTTCATGTACTAATTAGGGAGAGAAAGAAATAAACATCTATTTTCTTACCTTTCTTCTTAGGAGGCTCCTAGTCCTCAAATTCTAGGGATGTCTTATTGTGATCCTAACAAGCATTCTTCTCAACCTTGTCCACTTTCTTCTCTTCAACAACTGGTGTTGCTTTCAATTTGATTAGCATAACATCCTTATGTTGGTTGGCCGAAATTTATGTTGTTCAACCACTATGCCATTTTCTCTGTCAATGATCTCTTGCCTTTTCTATAGAGTCTATTTGTGAAGAAATTGGAAGTATACTCCTTACTTCCAAAAGAGCTAGTTGATTAGTGCAAGATAGATTATATATTTGTATACCATCTAAGAGTTAGTTGAGTAGTGCAAGATAGATTATATACTTGTATACCATCTCTTTTCATGTGCTTTGTCATATGAATGCAAATGGAATGAGGCAAATTGAAAGGAATACCTTCAACCAAGTGGAACAGGGCAAAGCGGTGAACTTTAGAGATGGATGCCTTTGAACCAGCCTGGTGCATTAAAAGTGAAAGGTGAAAAGAAAGTTCAAGGTATTGGGAAGAGGAAAGAAGGTTAAGTAATTTTATGGGGTATATGGTAACAATAGCTAAATTTAAAGATCCCAGATTGAAGTTGACAATATTTGTAATGGCTCGAGTTACAAGTTAATAAGACTTGTAACGACTAAATTTGAAAGTTGGGAGTTTGTTAAAAAAAGTTGTGTACGTAGAAACTGTTTAAATCTTAGTTGTTTCACTAGCCAATAAACGATAAGATTTAGGCGGGACATTTGTTAACACTAAAAAATTCTTGTTATAAGCTAAAGTAGAATTAATGTTTGGCCAAAAAATGTGTAAAGGTAAGGGTCATAGACATTTTTTCAGTTTGATATAAATTTCTTGATAATTTATATTTTGGTGATAAAATATAAATTAATTTTTGAAAAGAGGTTGACCAATAATACCAGAAGGTGAACAAATAATTAAGCTAGGGATAGCATGACTATCATGGTGGAGCGAACATGCCTAAAAAATAGGGGCGTGGATATAAGCAGTTGCAAGTCAATCTATGTCAAAGCTAGCCGAATGAAGGATAATTTAGCCGATTTAAACATCGTTGAGTTAGTGAGCTGATGTGCATGATCATAGGCAATTATTTGATATGTTTATTATAAATAGTCCTAAAAGATGCAATATAGAGGACCTTCGTTCAATTAATCAAACATAATTGTTATTAATTTTAAATTATTGTTCTTTACAATTTCAAATTTCTTAACGTCTTCTTGTTATTTCCGTTTTCATCTTATCCCAAATTCAAACGCTCTTTGGAGTAGTTTGAGAATCCATATAGTTGAGAGACAGATTTTCTCTTTTGACATCTTCATTTGATAATTATTTTGAAATCTGGTATTGGAGCTTAAGAGTTAACCGAATCAGTATTTCGACTAATAATTCACATATCCGCCACAACAGATGTTTACATGGAGAAACTTACCAGCTATTCCTGGCAAGACATCAAAGATTTAAAAGTCAAGTGCACAGGAACAATTCATGCAACAACAAAACGGTGTAGAGGCCGGAACCAAGAACTCAGTTACATGCAAGAATCAGCTTTTGTTGCGCCTGTGCTTAATATATATAACCATTCCCCCATACTTCATATTCATGTGTGAGACTCTAAAGCAACTTTTAAATCTTGGAAACTTCCTAAATACACACTGAAGTTTGCACATTGATGCATTTGCCAATTTCATTGAAGATATCACATAATTCAAGAGCAAGTAATGAAAAGTGTTCAAAATATAACAAAGTTTTCATGTATCATTTGTACATGGACTTGTTAGAAGTTTTCTTTTATGTGGGCAATATTAATTAATTAATTTTATATTTTAAATTAATTGGATTAATGATTATTCCAATTTTAATATTTTGACTGGCACATTGTGATTATATTGAGTTGGGCTTCTGATATTTATTGCTATTGGACCTAGTTAGGCAGCAGCGTAGACTTTAGTGTGACCCTGATTTTCCATGATGGGTGGATCCAGTGGGTACAGACTCTTTTCTAAGTAATTGGCTAGGTCCCCTCTCTAGCCTATTTATATGGGATTAAGCCCCATGAGCCATTATGCTCCCATCGCTGAAAGCTGCTAATTTCTGAATAGACAATAGAGAGGAAGACTCTGGCATCTTGTTCCCTCATCTTCTCCAGCTTTTCTTTGTTTCAGTAATGGCCCAACAAGGTACAAACAATCATAACTTAAATAACTCTGATTTATTGTTATTTGGTGTTTTATAATCATATGCATGATCCATTATTTTAGATTTATCATTTGGTATCAAAGTCGATGGTTTGACTTGGTGACCGGCTCAGACAAGTAAGAAGGCGTTTGTGGATCCATGGAATTGTAGATCTGTTGTATCGAAAGTCTTCCTGGTGGGTGAGTCCATGCATGTAGGCCAGGCAGCGAGTCCCGCGAGTTTTGTGGCGGTACAAGGTATTAGATCATAAGCTCTAAGGGCCACTACTTGTGAATTTCACTTGAGGGGACAAGTGTTAGGTAATGTCTCACATCGGATAGAAATGAAAAAGTTGAGCACCATATAAGTGATAAGAAGACCCATAAACCTAAGCCTTAAGGTTTTGGGTTAAGGAGTGGTGTCTAATTCACTTATATGGTTACTCACGTGTAAATCTCCCCGATATTTATCCCATCGGTTTTTCAACAATTGGTATTAGAGCCAATATTCTTTTATGCCTTCTTGATCATCGTTTCTCGTACACTATTGTCCTATAATTTTTATTGGGATTTCTTTCAGTTTACATACCTTATCGTGTACAGCAAATGTCCCACTCCTTTTTTCTCTGATTTAGTCATTCTCTTGGTGCATTTTCCTTTTCGACAATTTTAGGTGGTTTTACTGTTCAGATTTATTAAAAGATGTGATATCCAAGTTTCGTATTTGTTTTAAGATATATATCTTACTGTTTCAAAACAGAAAGATTTTTTATTGTTTGTGAATTTTATTTTTAATTAAAAATGAAATAAAATATAATCGAGGCAGTTACACTTATTTCATGCAGTCATTATGAGTTTGCAATTTCTTTGACCCTTCTTTTCAGTTGCATGGATTTCAATGCAGTTATATTAAAAAAAAAATCTGATTTCACTTTAATAAGGGAATTACTATCATTTATTATTATATTTGCACAACATATAGTTATGCTGCTCACGCATTAATTGCTATTTGCTAATGTTTTGTATATGTGAGCTTAAAGTACTAAAGTCTTGCCCTTAGTTTCCGTGTTATTTCCTATTTGAATAAACTTGGCTAACTAATATGGATTTTGTAATTGGTATTATTTATACCATACTATATGTGCAAGCCTTATTGCACCCCACTTTCGAATATTGGCATTTTTTTTAGTGTGAATTGGACCCCACTTTTGGTTTCACTTATTATTTTGAAATTTTTCTGATGGTGTGAATAACAATGTTTCATGGTTTGTTCACCTTAGCATGAATACTTATATTTATTTTTTAACACCACAGATGAGTCAGTATTAACATTTATGAGTTATTAGTAAGTGAGCATTAAGTATCATTTTTTGAATTTTATATTCATTGCACATATGTCTGGAATTATTTATGTCGCTTATAAGAAATAGTTTTACATGGGTAGGTCCCACAATTTATAAACTTTGGACTTTTGAGGACATTTTTTTTCAACTATGCATCTTTTGTGGAATACACTTTCGGAATGGTGT
>QARZ01038499.1:0-15961 GCA_013407115.1 Glycine latifolia
CCCCCCCCTCTTGGTTGTTTTGAAGTGTTCCTTTGTTTTACATACACATCACCCCATCTCGATATCATCATCATATATATTAAATTCATCTTCTTTCAACATTATCCTCATAAACATCAACTTCATTTCATTTCAACATCAACATCCATTTCATCATCATCTCATCTGAATTCCATAAACCACATCATCATTATATCATTTATACATCATCAAACACATCATATTATCTCATTCAATCATCACCAACACATCAATAACATCTCATTTCAACATTATCAATGACATCAATATCACCTCATCCATCCACAATCCATATTACCACGAGACTGGTATTTTAGGAAAATTCTAAATTAAAGGAGAGGACAACAATATAGAAAACATACTTTTATGCCAACTTAAAGATTTAATAAAGAATTAAAAACATGTTATAAAATTTTGGGCAGAGTCTCATTTGTAATTAAGACTTTTCCCAAAAATCCAATCATTTCAACAACAACATCAGTCATAGTTTTATCCATCAATAATAATTTCACCGCATCCCATTAGTTAAAAACATCATTTTGTCTTGAAAACAAGCACACATAGAGGGACAAACACACATCAATCATAAATACATCACATTCCATTAGTTAAAAACTTAGTTTTTCTTGAAAACCAGCACACACCAGGGACAGACAGATATCCTCATATTTGGACTCCCTGGCCCCCAACTATGGTATCAAAACTATAGGCAAATAATAAACTCTCTTTACCTAACTAGGAGTTCTCCCTATTATAGCGTAGCGGTGTTGTTTCTCGATCCTTCGAATATGCATGCTTGTCCGAATGCAGATCTCTATATACCAAATTGAAGTTAACTTAGTATAGATTTCAATGACAAAATTAACATTAACATTCAAGGTCAAATACCCACTCAAATTTAAAAAAAGGCTAAAATGGTGTTTTGGGAGTCCACATCAAAAGACATTATTTTGAAATTCTAATCACACCAATGTGACAAGGGTTCAACAAGGATCACAGAAATGACATTAGTTTCATAAAAAGGAGACTTTTACAACATCTCATTTTCAAAGGGTTTTCAAAGGAAGTATAGAAACAACCAATAACCGTACCCGAATCACAAGAGATATCAAGAGAGGCTTCAAACTAGCTAAAAGAAGACAAGGAAATTATGATTACCTCAAAGAAACCAAGAAAGGAGGATTGGAGGCTTCATTCTTTACCGAATCCTCCAGATGAGTTTTGAAGATTCCTCTCTGATTAAAGTGTTCCTCTCCGTGCGGGGGTTCAACGACAAGAAACGGTGACTCGTGGCGGTTACCGGTGGCTGTGGCTGGTAGAGGGTGATGGTGGGAGGTTGGGTGATGGTTTGGGAGAGGAAGAAGGCCATGTTTTTGTCATTTACTCTACTGGTACTATTTAAAACCGACTTAACTCGCCCTAGTAAGCCAAAATGCTTCCAAAATTCACCTCGTGAGTTGACCCAATTTTAAAATTTCTTCTTCTGTGAAAAATTAGTATCTCATTCTTCAGATGTTATTTCACCAATCCCAACGGTCGAAAATTAAATATATGGGTAGGAGGCTACCTTTAAAAGTTGAAGGCGATCCAACGGTTAACCAATCTAGAGTGATGATTTTACTAAAATAGGTTTCGGGTCAAACTCGGAATCACTTAATGTTCAGCGCAACTTAAACAACCTTGGCACAACCTAACATACATACCAAGAAATTGCACTAGGGTAAAATGAACAAAAAAATCAACCAACATAAATTAATCAAATAATCAAACAATCACAACAAATACATCAAACATATATTTTCAGTTATGGAAATTTCAGGGTGTTACAACATTGATGAGAGATAATGTAGATGTGAACAATGTCATTGTGTGATGTGGATATACATGGATACCCATAGAGGGTGCATGACTTGGTTACCCTTGTGAGGAAGGATGTGTTCCTAGCCAGGTCATGCATTGATGGTGCCCATGGTTGTATGTTGTATATGTCCACGTGGGGTGCATTGATCGGTTGGTTACCTTTGCGAGGAAGGATGTGTTCCTAGCCACGATCAATGCATTGGTGATGTTGTGTATGTACATGGGGGGTGCATGACTAGATGACCTTGCGAGGGAGGTTTTAGGAATTTTAAGTATCCAAAGAGAAAAAAAAGGATTGTTTAAAATTTCAATCCCTATCTATCCATGGTTAGTGCATTGATGGTGTCCATGTTTCATACTTCACATTTGCATGGATGGAAATAGAATGATGGATAGTAAGTACCAGGGGTGCTAGGGAGCAATCACTCTATTTGGGACTCCCATGTGACTCAGGGTTGATCACCATGGGGGGAGCAACCAGTGCACTACAGGGTGACCTCGACGAGCTACTGCATCATTTTCCTGGGAGAGGCTATTTCCATGAGGATGGTACTACATTGTATTCTGAGAGATGAGTCAGGTGCATGCATCATTCTGAGCATGATTGTTTGAGTTGTGAAATGAATTGGATGATTAGTTTGTTGAACGTGTATTGGACTAATGGGTTTTTGGTAATGATTGTGGTTGTTAATGTTGTTTCCTTTTCAATTGTTGTTATCTAATGCTTGTTGGTTTTATGTAATAAACTCACCCTTGCATTTGTTGTACTGTGCAGTTGGTACCTGTGATGATCTCGAACTTTCATTCGTGTGAGCAGATAAGAAGCATTAGGTGACTCTGGAGGGAGATTTGTTTTGTTGGAGCAGCCAAGCCGACGTGATGACGTTGTAATTCTTTTTGGGAAACAGTTGTGTTTTGTTAATAAACTCTTTCTTAGTTAGTTCTTCTATTCTTTTTTTTGGTCATGTAAGATTCCAGGTGTAAATATATGTAAAACCAAATTAAGTTCTGACATTGAATGATATGTACTGGTATAATACATATATACATATGTATTCAATTATGTACTTGTATCAGGTGTATGATAATTGTATTAGTGCAAAAAATTTACTACCATTTTAATAATCAAATTAATGGAGTTTTCATTAAAATTTGAAATTACACGATTAGAGCTAGTGATATCGTAGCGACAAGGCGGGTTGTTACAAATTCCAACGTTATTACGTGGGCTTGGTGGCTCCCACAAAAATTATCTCCCTCCAATGTCACCTACTGCTACTCATCTACTCCCATGAATGAAGGTTCACGATCATTACAGGTACCAACCACACAGTACAAGAATTACAAGGGTGAGTTTATTATACAAGATTAACAAACACCAGATGACAATGATTAGCAAGAAAACAATATTAATAATAACCATAATTCAAATCTATTATGCTCAGAATGATGTATGCACCTGACTGAACTCTCAAATGCAATGTGGTACCATTCATCAGGAAATAGCCTAAGCATGCCCACATGACACTCTCACTTAGGAAAATGATTCAGTAGTTCATCGGGGTTACCCTGTCGTTCACTGGCCATTCCCCCCATGGTGATCAGCCTAAGTCATAAGGGAGTTCCAAACCGACTGACATGCTTCCTAGTACCCACATTTTTATCCTTAGAAAAACCACAGGTTCCTACTGCCTTCATTCTATTTCCATTCAATTATGAAGTATGAAACATAGGCCCCTCAATGAACTAATCGTGGATAGTTAAAAATCTAAGCAATCCCTTTCCCTCTTTAGGGATGCTTAAAATTCTTAAAGTCATCATCTTCCCTCCCAGGGATATCCTACAAGTCACTGCACCCCCCATGTACATACACAACATACATCCATTACAATGACATCATCAACATCAACATCATCTCTCATTAATGTCATCGTCAACATCAACATTATCTCATTTCAACATCATCAACAATTAAATATGCTTGAGATTCACATTCCCCAAGTCTTCAGACAACACAAACCTCATTCATTCTCAATCAATAATACCATGAGACTAGTATTTTAGGAAACTTCTAAATTAAAAAGGAGGACTACAATATAGAAAACAAACTCTTATGCCCATTTAAAATTTAACAAAGAATTAAATAGGAGAACATATTATAAAATTTTGGACAAAGTCTCCTCTGTAATTAAGACTTTTTCCAAAAATCCAATCATTAAAACAAAATCATCATTCACAGTTTTATCCATCAATAACAAATTCATCGCATCCCATTAGTTAAAAACACAATTTTTCTTAAAAACTAGCACACAACAGGGACAAACATACATCCCTATAATTGGGTTCCCTGACCCCAACTATGGTATCAAAAGCTGTAATAAACTCCCCTCGCCTATCTATATCTCTCTGTTAGCTCCTGGTATCATTGTTTTGAGGTCTCTCAAGTTCGCATGCTTTGGTCCAAACGCAAAGCTCTATATACCAAATCGAAGATAATTTAGTATAGATTTCTTACCACATATGATTCAATTCTTCCTATAATCTATGCTAATCTACAAGTCATTAAATTCCCATCTTTTATTATGTTAAACTAGACCTCGTAATCTTTCTAACAAGTTATCACATTGCCTCAATTGGAGTTCTAAAACTCTAGATATAGTATTTTAAAAACAAAACAAAATGAGACACTAACATCTCTTATTGTCTTCGCGGCTACAAGCAGTAAACAATCCATATTTGGCTAAAATTTTAATATATTATAGTTCACATTGATATATTTAATTCCATATATCATAAGCCTAATTTGAGTAAGAAATGAGAGAGATATATATTTTTAAAAACGGATGGCAGTAGTTGTTTGGGTGTGGACAGTTTCGAACAACTTGGTTTCAAATAAATTTTGGGCACGATTCACTGCTCAGTTTGGTCCCATATTTTAGGAAAACATAGAGGACATCCTAAGCTTTAAAATGAGTGGTAAAAAACCTCGTTTGGTTAAGTACAGAGGGAGATATAAAATTTTAAAAACAGTCCAAAATTCACTAATGTTTTAGCACTTCACTCATCAACATATTTCAACATTTAATCAACAAGAACACATCATAAAGTAACCTCTAAAGATCTAAAAATTCATCCTAGTATGATCATCCAAAAATTTACACCATTAGACATAAAGGTTAGTCCAACTAAATTCTTAAACCAAGATTGAAACCTAGCCTACCTTAAGCAAATTCTCTTTCAACTCCTTCAATTACTTGACTGCACCTCAAGGTCTTGAAAGAATGAAGTCTTGTCTTGTATTTAAATGGTTTGGAATGAAGAAGAGAGAAATAAAGGTGAAGGCTACATTTTGGAAACAATAAAGAATTAGGAAGAGAGATGGCCATGAGTTTTGAGAAAGAAAAAGCAAGCAAAAGGTGCAAAAAAAATTTTAATCAAGGAGGTATTTATATGAAAAAAAAATAGTTAGGATGGAAAGAAATTAGTTAGGATGTAACCTAGTTAGTCTTTAGTTTGGTTCTAATGTAACTAAGTCATCATGCCATGAAGATATTTTATTTAATGCATGCTTATCAAATAAAAAAGTAAAGATTCCCATATTAATTACTAAAGTGCATGTGGAAAGCTTGCCTTAAGAAGCTTGTTCTCTTTTTGTCTCATTCATATAAGGCATAGCTTCACCTTTTTTGGTGTCTCTTGCATGCACTTAAACATACTCACACGGCCATACTTCAAACGAACGTCTCATTTTGGTTTTTGCTCAAAATCATGTATACACTCACATGTGGTTGCACCTAGTTTCAATATTTATACTACTTGTACTTCATGTGCTTTCCAATAAATGTGATAGCTACTAAGGTGTCATTCATCTAAAGTCTTAAGCTTTTATCCTATATTCCACAAGGCTAGATCTCTTTATGTTACTAAAATTTTGTTTCTTTTATTAAGTTAACTAATCATGTCTAAATCTATTCTAAGAACTTCTAAGTTTGCCACTTGAATCCATTAGTTTCCTATCCTATCCTTCTTGTGTCATATAACCATGTATTAACATTTCACATAAATAATTCAAACATAGACCAAAAAAACTTCACATAACCTACCATCCACACCAAGAAGTTGCACAAGGATAATTCACACAATATTTCAACTAATCCAAATTAATAAAATAGTTGTACACTACAAAAAAATTCAAAATTTCGTAAATTACTCGTATAAGTACCATCACTTAACCACTCCTCCCATCTATTCACTTTCTTCCTTTCCTCCCTTCAGCTAGGCTAGCCAAAACACACTATCCCTCTCCATGGGACTTCCTTAAACAAAAAAAAAAAAAAAAATTCTCTCATTTTCCATCACACAAAACACTTCCAAGTATATGTTTTATTAGTTTAGCTCCAATGCTTCTCCACTCACCATCAAAGCTTCATTCTTGTGAAGTAAAGGAAGGAGCGGGGTTAAGCCTTTATTTTTCTAATCGTATTGGATTTATTTGGGATTTCCCCTAATCCTTTCTTTGTTTTATGTCAATCTATTCTTAAAATTGTCTACTTTGTTTTAATATTATTGACAATATTACTATTTACTTATTGTCTTTCTATTTCTTATATCATCATCATCTTATTTTAATTTTGTTATTATTCCCTTTATTGTTATTTATCTCATAAATTTTTGTTAAGCACAATATATTACTTTATGCTGTTTGAATTTCTTTAAATTTTTGTCATTTACTTAACTAAGCCTTAATATTCATTACTTATTATTGTGTGCTTATTTAGTTTTTTTTATATATGTAAATATTATTTATTGTTTATCAAAGGCTAAATGACGTATTTGGTCCTCTATGTTATTTTTTATTCAATTTAATCATTTATCTTATTTTTTTGATTCAGTTTACACTACAAGAATATTAGACATTAGCTATAAAAAAATTAGCAGCTAGTTTGTAACCACTCTCTAAGTAAAAGAATTAACTACAAATTAGCTACAAATCTGCTACAGTATTGTTGGTAGCATGAAACAAGTAGCTAATTAACTAGGAAAAATAATCCTAGTTAATTGGTAGCTAATTTGAAAATATTATAGTTATTCTCTAGTTAATTTGTAGTAATATATTATTCAATTTTCTTTGTTCTTAACTATGTTACTAAGTTATGTTCTTAGTAATTTTGCAGGTAATTTATAGTTAAAATTATTCTATATTTCTAGTAATTTAAAAATCACTTTCTAGTTAAGTCCTTTGAATAGAATAGTAAAAACAAGTATTTTGATTATGTTTAGCATATAGTACAATTTTTCTAATCAGGACAAACAAGTTAATAATTTTATAATTTAATTGTACTACTTAAGAATTAGAATAAAACCTAATCCAACTCTGAACATGTAAGGTATATTAATTGCACCTAGTGTTTTAAAAATCGGACCGACTCGGCCAGTCGGACCGCAACCCAATGGCTGGACTGGGTTGAGCCTGTCAATGGATCGACCATGCTTTCAACCTGGTGCAACCAAACTATACAAAAAAGGAAAGCCATTCAGAGAAGGCAGCTACCAAACTATGGAAGAAGTGTAAAAATAGTCATTGACTTCGCTTGGTGGGATACTTGAGGGAACTATCTAAGTTTGATAGAATAAAAGACTTATCAAATGTGGAACAAATGAATAAGAATAGTCTCAGGTATCTTGGGGATGACATGCTACTTATAGTAGGGATGGATGAAGAAGATGATAAGGTGATGATGGAAAGAAAAAAAGACAACTATCTCTCGATCTTTTACTCATTTCACTGATGGTAAATAAGATCGTCAACTCTAGCAGGATAACATGGCTAAGGTTCTCTAGCATACCTTTCCATTTGTTGGGAGAGTAATGTTTCACAACAATGACATGTTCTTTTGGTACCTTTGTCTAGCTAGATGAGGAAATAACGAATATGCATAGACTAGAATATGCACAAATTCTGATTAAAACAAATGCATACAAGAGGATTGATGTATGTAACAACATTAGGATTAATGACAAAGTGTATCAGATGAGAGTGGTGGAGGAAACTTGCCCACTACCTAGTATATGTTCATGCTAGTTATGGAATGTGGGGACGGCCTTACAAGAAGGTCCAACTATAGAAATCAATGCTGGAATGTGATAACTAATGTCACATCTCTTCAAAACAAATAAAAGTATGCTAATTATGTAGCACATGATTAACCTAGGTCAACTCAAAGATACAATCAATTTGGTTCCAACTTCAATTCACATATAAACAATAGGGGGATTTTAATCAAATAGTTTGTAGGCAATGAATAAAAATTGCAAAAACACAAACTAAGATTGAAGAAAAATGTAGAAATCGATAGAATTGGTAAAAGATATTGTAAAACAGATTAAGGAATATCAATCCAATTCACCAAACCAAGCATTGTGAATTATCATAGTTATCAGATAATGATCTTATTATGAAAGTTCATTCAATGTCATTAGAAGCAGTTCAATCAAATTAACTCCTAAATTAATTGAAACCACAAACCTAATTGAAATATCACCCAAACAATCTGTGACTAAAATTCAAAATTAGGAAATGAATCCACAACCTAATCCATTTTCAATCCTAAACACATTCATAATCATGAAAATCGAATAAAGGATTGAAGAAGAAAATGAACATTCACACAGAAATTGAAATACCAAATCAGAACTCAAAATTCTCCTTGCTTGGACTGGACCCTTGGATTGATTGATTGTTTAGCTTTCCATGATCATCATCAGTGGAAGAGCCACAAGATTTTTGCAAGAAAATAGAAGAACAAAAATGAAATGAAGAAGAAAACTGAAGAACAATGAAGAATAATTGAGAGAAAAAGAGAGAAGATTTTAATTTTGAAAACTTGTAAAAAAAACTAAAAATTTTGTTTGTACCAAATGAAGTAGTAGGAAAGGATGAACCCTAATTAGGCCCATCTAATCTAACTAATTATGCTAATTACACCAATCAAAGTCCAACTCGCAGTCCAAAACTCAAATGCAGAGGTTTTGACTTCCAAGCCTAAAATGACCCTTTAAATGATAGAATTGGCCTTGGCTTATCTCTGACAAAATTGTATCTTTTTTCCTTATCTTTCCAAGGATAACTCATATACTCCATTTGGAGTTCTATAGAATCCTTTAGGTCATGCATAAGGAAGATATGTCAAGTAAGAAAAAAATCTGAAAATAAGCAACAATTATCAATTAAGCTCAATTGTTTGCCTAAAACAAAAATTGAGTTAGAGTGAGAAAATAAAAGTCCAAGAGAAGTCAAATAAGCTAAGAAGAATAGAAAAATATTAATCTAAAAACACTCAATGAGAATTCAACTCTTATCATCACAATCAGAGTATTCTTCAGACAATCCAGGAAGTGAAGATGAAGAGATTCAAGAGATAAGGATGGAGGCGGTGTGAATCCATGAGGGTATCTTAGATTGAAATGGGATTAATGGAGTATGGAGAGGGGGGCTGAGGGAGGATTATACATTGGATAAGAAGAAATACAATCTAATGGATAAAGAGGTATAAGTTGCAGAAAAAAGGGATAAAGGAGGATTGGGAATGCGGAGTGTGTAGACTGATATTACAATGTGTCAAAAGGAGATTGGGGATAATGGAGTGTTACACGAAGAGGTAGGACTGATTTACCTACCTATGACTTAGCACAACACTAGCAGCCTGATGCAACAACCATAAGCCTACTGGAACGAGAGGATTTTGAGAAGATCAAAGATTCAAATTTGAAAGTGGTCAACAGTTGTAGCAAAGACAATGGAAAGGTGGGGCTGACTTATATTCTGGAAGGAAGAGGTGAGAAACTAGTGGGCTGCTCACCACAAACAATTATTAGGCCCAATAGATTATCTTGGGAAAGCTTAAGTGAAGGTGGAACTATGGGGAATGAAACTAATATAAGATGTGGGCCAGTAAAACCTATTGAGCCTGTCATGGTGGGTGATAATACCACTAAGGCAACTGGAAGCGGAGGGAGAATCTGTTGTGGCAAACGTGGGCCAAAAGAAGTTTGCTGGAAAGAAACATGTAGAGAACAAAAATAAAAGACTATTGGCATCATTTTTTAGTATCATGATTAAGAGGAAAAACATGCCAGTAAAGGAAGGAACGTCAAAGAGTTCAAGTCAAGTGCACAAATTGAGAAGATGTTTTTGAAAAACAAAAGAGAAGTATTGAGTCAATCTAAGTCTAGACTACAAATTCAAGCTCGATGGGGAGAAAAGGTAGTGGGGATCCGAAGGCTAAAGAAAGTGGTATAGTAGTAAAACATAATATTCTTGATGCTAGTATTCATGCTTGCAATTCAAGGTCAGATAAGACAAAGTAGAGGAAATCAAGCTTATGGAATCGTGAAGACAAATGGGAATGATAATAGCTAAAGGAGAAATAGAGGTAATTGATAAGATGATAATCAAAGAGAGAAGAGACAAGATGGGAATTAAGAAGGTCAAGGGGAAACATTGGGAGGAGAACATTAAAGATAAATTTTGAAGCTTCTTTGTAGTTGGGGGATAGGGTGAAGTGGAGATTCATAAGGGAGACTATTGTAAAAAAGGATGTTCAAGTGGCATGTTAGACTCAGGGAGAGCTAAAGAGGATCAAGAAGTTGAGGTTCTTAGACTATGAAATAGTTATGCTTTTACATTCCAATTCAATTGAATGGCATATATAAATTGTGTATGTCTAAGATGAGCCATCGTATGATCCATTGCATAAACTCATTCATGTTTTCATAAAAAGCTTTTTTGAAACACAAGGTTTTCATGAATGCATAAAAAGACAAGTGTTCAATGTTTCAAGTTTTGGAAAAATAATTTCTCACTGGTTTAATCGATTACCAACCAATGGTAATCTATTACTTGAGCACTAAGAACATTTTAATCGATTACGAGTTTGTGGTAATCGATTACAATATTCTTTCTTAAAGCTTGTATATGATAGGTGTTTCTAGAGGGAAGAGTAGAGAATGTTGTTCTCTATGTCTGGATCACAGAGAGTCTAAGGGAGTTATATTTCTTGTTCTTAATCTAGGTCTGATTGAGAGTGATTGTATGAGCTTGTAAAAAACAGTTTGCTATTAGTGGAATTTCTAATCAGTTGGTTAGGAGAACTGGATGTAACTTCTCTATGTTGAGAAGTGAACCAGTATAAATCTTGGTGTTGAATACTTCTTCTTTATCTTTTCTTGAGATTATTAATTGTCATTCATTAGTGTAACTTTTCATAATCACCTGAAATATTTTGTTGTCTTTGCATTCGTTAAAGATTGAAGTTTGATTGATTGAAAGTGTTCAGCGGTTATTTTGTGATACAATCCTTTTTAACTCTAATTGTTTAAGAAATTTTTAATTGATCAAGAACAACCAATTCACCCCCCTCTTGCTTATTGTGTGTTGTTCATACTATTTTCAATTGGGATCAAGAGCATGTTCTTGTGTGTTACTCAAGTTCACTACTTTCTTTTAAAGAAAATGAATACCACACAAATTACCTTCAAGGAGGGTGCCTCCTATAACGACCCGCCTCGTCGCTACGATATCACTAACTCTCAATCGTTCATATCTCAATTTTAATAAAAACTTCATTAATTTGATTGTGAAAATGGTTGTAAATTTTTCGCGATAATACAATTATCGTACACATATTGTAATTACATAATTAAATACCTATGTACATATATATTAAATCAATACATAATACATGTCATCCACATGTTAGAACTTCCTTTAGTTTTACATGTATATACGCATGAAATTACATATCTAACAAAAAGTCAAAGAGCTAACTAAGAAAGGGTTGATTAACAAAATACAACTCTTTCTCCAAAAAGAACTCAAACATCATCATGTTGGCTTGATAGCTCCAACCAAAAAGAATCTCCCTCCAGAGTCATCTACTACTGCTTATCTACTTACATGAACAAAAGTTCACGATCATCACAGGTACCAACCATACGGTACAACAAAAGCAAGGGTGAGTTTATTATATAAAACCAATAAGCATCAAATAGCAGCAGGTGGGCAAGAAACAACATTACCCACCACAATCATTAACAAAAATCCATTATTCCAATACACACTCAACAAACCAATCATCCAATGCATTTCACAACTCAAACAATCATGCACAAAATGATGCATGCACCTGACTCATCTATTAGCATGCAATGTGGTACCATCGTCATGGAAATAGTCTCTCTAAGGAAAATGATGCAGTAGCTTGTCGAGGTTACTCTATCGTGCATAGGCCACTCCCCCCATGGTGATCAGCCCTGAGTCACAAGGGAGTTCCAAACAGAGTGATGTCCCCCCTAGTACCCCCGTACCTACTGTCATCATCCTATTTCCATCAATGCAAATGAAGTATGAAACATGGGCATCATCAATGTATGACCTGGCTAGGAACACATCCTTCCTCCCAAGGGTAACCAGTCATATACCCCCATGTACATTACATAACACCCCAATATGGGTCACCCATGCACTGATCATGGCTAAGAGCACATCCTTCCTCGCAAGGGTAACCAACCGGTCACTGCATCTCACGTGTACATACACAGCATACAACCAAGGGCACCATCAATGCATGACCTGGCTAGGAACACATCCTTCCTAGCAAGGGTAACCAGTCATACACCTCCCATGGGTATCCATGTATATCCACATCACATCATCTCAATATGATCATTACACATATCAAACTCATTTTCAACATTATTAGCCACATCAATGTTACCACATTTAAGCATCACAAACCACATAAACATCATCTCATTTCATTCACAATCCATATTACCACTAGACTGGTATTTTAGGAAAATTCTAAATTAAAGAGGAGGACTACAATATAGAAAACACACTCTTATGCCTATTTAAAAATTTGATAAAGAATTAAATAGGAAAACATATTATAAAATTTTGGGCAGAGTCTCCTCTGTAATTAAGACTTTTCCCAAAAATCCAATCAATTACAACAACAACATCATTCACATTTTTATCCATCAACAAACCAATTCATCACATCTCATTAGTTAAAAACACAGCTTTTCTTGAAAATGAGCACACACAGGAACAAAGACACATCAATCATAAATACATCGCATTGCATTAGTTAAAAACTTAGTTTTTCTTGAAAACCAGCACACAGCAGGGACAGACAGTTTTCTTCATAGTTGGACTCCCTGGCCCCTAACTATAGTATCTAAACTGTCGCCAAGATAATAAACTCCCCTTACCAAACTAGGAGTTCTCCCTATTATAGCTTAGCAGTCTTGTTTCATGATCCTCCGAATACGTGTGCTTCTTCGAACACAAAGCTCTCAAGGAAACCAAGAAAGAAGGATTGGGAGCTTCGTTCTCTACCGAAACTTCAAGAGGAGTTTTGAATATTCTACTTTGATTACGAGGTTCTACTCCGTGGCGTGGTCTCGTGGCAAGCAACGTCGGCCGTGGTGGCCACCAGTGGTCTTGGGTGGTGGAGGAGGATGGTAAGAAGCTTGGGAGCTGTTTGGAGGAGGAAGAAGACCAATTTTTGTGGTCTGGAAACTGCTATACATATTTAACCCCCATTGTACGTATATGGGTTAGGAACCTACCTTTCAAATTTGAAGGTGATCCAACGATTAACCAATCCAGAATGGTGATTTTACTAAAATAGGTTTTCGGGTCAAACTTAGAATCACTCAATTACAACGCAACTCAAACAAACTCCACATAACTTGACATCTACACCAAGCAATTGCACAAGGATAATTTACACAACAATCATTCAACTAATCCAAACTTATCAAACAATCAAATAACACAACAATCACATCAAACATCTATTTTCAATTATCAAAAATTCAGGGCGTTACACCTCCCTTAATCGTCCTCCAATGTTTGAGGGAGAACACTTCAGCTTATGGAAAAATAGAATGCAGATTTTCATTCAATCAAATGACCTCGGTGCATGGAATGCAATTGAAAAAGGTCCCTTTCAACCTACCAAAACTGTTGATAATGAAAAAATTCCCAAAGAATAGGATGAAATGACTGACATAGAAAAGAGGGTAGTTTAATATGATTTTAAAGTAAAAGACATGATAACCTTTACGTTGTCCTCTGATGAGTTTTTCAGAACAGTTAGGTGCAAGAGTGCAAAGGAGATGTGGGAAATGCTGGCGATCACTCATCAAGAAACTGATGAATTTAGAAGATGAAGAAAACATGCTTTGATCCATGAGTACAAAATTTTCAAGATGAATGCTGCATAAAACATCTCTCAACTTCAAACTAGATTCACACACATTGTCAATCATCTACTTTGTCTTGGCAAAATATTTGGTGTATAGGAACTCAACATCAAGATTTTGAAATGCTTAACAAGACCTTGACAACCAAAAGTGACAACAATCAAAGAATCTAAAGATTTGTCAAAGATGTCTATGGCTTCACTTTTTGGTAAGTTACTTGAGTATGAATTAGAAATGTCTCAACTAACCAATGCAGAAGATGCAGACAAGAAATAGAAAAGCATTGCCTTGAAAGCTACATCCTCAAAAGTTAAGAAAGATGATGATTCAAGTGAAGATGAAGGTGATGAAAATTTGTACCTAATTGTCAAACGATTTGGCAAGTTCATGCAGAAAAATCAGAATATTAAGTTCACAAAGTTCAACAAAAGGAATGACAACAACAACAACAGCAACAGCTTCAACTGCTTTGAGTGTGGAAAGCAAGGGCACATAAAATCTGAATGCCCAATCTTCTTAAAGAAGTAGTTAGGAGAATAGAAAGGAAAGAAAGAAGGGAAAGTCAAAAGAGCCTACATAGCTTGGGAAGAAAATGCATCAACAACTTCTGAATCTTCTAGTGAGAATGAAGAAGAAGACTCAAGTGTTGAATCAAAAGTAAATCCTGAATTTGATAAATTAGTTGATGCTTTTAATGAAATGTATGAGTAGGCTCAAAAACTTGCTATCTCCAATAATAAGCTCAACGGTAACCTTAGATGGCATGCCACCAAGCTAGCTTTAATGCAAGTTGAACTTTGCAACTTGAAAGAAGAAAATGAAAAACTTGTTTTGAGCTACAAAGAAAATGGTTGTGTGTGCATCCTCTTCTTGAAATGTAGATAAAAACAAATTTTTACAAATGGAATTTGATGATTTCAAAAAGAGCCATCTTGAAAAATGCATTACTTTACGAAAAAAAAACTCCTACTTGGTAGATCTCTTGAAAAAGCTCTATCGAGGGAAATGTAGTTTAAACCAAATGTTAAGTGTGCAAACGTATGTTGGTGATAAATCTAGATTTGGTTACAGCTATCAATCAAAACCTTTTCAAAACACCAAGTTGGTACCTCTAAAACAGATGAATTGAAAAAAGATTTAAAAAATAAAGCATACTAAAATGACTCATTTTGAAAGAGGATCAATATCTGTAACATGTCATTACTGCATGAAGAAAGGTAACAGATTGATATGCTGTTAGCATATATAGTTTTTAGGATAGTTTTATTAGGAAAATAGGAAGAATAAAGTGAATAAATGTGAGAATAAGTGTAGAATTCATTACTTTTATGTTTATCATTGATTATATGCTATTTTGATGTTTAGAGTCAAGAAAAGCAAGAAAAGAAGCAAAAGAAAGAGTCAATTGAGGCTGGGACTTCACGCTAACCGCGCCAGGGTCACGCCATTCACGCCAGAAGCACTGGAGTCTCGTGCTAGTCGCACCAAACTCGCGCCATTCGCGCCAAAAGCGCTGGAGTCTCGCGCTAGTCGCGCCAGTCGCGTGAACGCTACGGGATTTCAGAATTAGCTTAAAGATAACATAAGAATGATGGGTTTTTAGGGTTTATTAACCTAGGTATAAATAGAACCTAGGTAGGACACATTAGGTATCAATTAGACATTGAAAAACAGAGAAAGGAAGGCAAGATCAAAAGAAAGAAGATTTAAGGCCAAGAAGAAGCAAGAAGAACAAGAAGGAGGCAAGATTGAGGGGTTTATGACTCTTCATACCTTAGCTTCTTGCCTTTCTCCTTTCTTCACATTG
>QARZ01038509.1:0-16735 GCA_013407115.1 Glycine latifolia
ATATATATATATATATATATATATATATATATATATATATATATATAGTTTATGATATCCACTTGATATTAAAATTAGAAAACATAAGAGGATACATGTTAGGAGAGAAAATTTCACCTTTCAGTTACAGAGATTAGAAGACTTAGGAAGCAGATCTTATAAAGAGATAGGGGATATTAATTTTAGGATTTTATTTATCTAAAAATATCTAAAAATAATTATTATAAAATAATTAAAACGGTTATTTACTATTACAATATAAATCTATTTTACTCCTTCAATGAAATTCACCATTATCAGTCTAGATTAAAATTCAAATAAAATTTATCCTATCTTTTATAAAGCAAATTCAACCGAACCAATTTTTTTATTTATTTGAATCTTACGTTTTTTTCTTTGAAGAAAATATAAAATAAATAATAAAAAATAATTAAAATATCAAATACTCATCATAACTAATAATAGTAATATAACTCTCTTTAAATTCCCTACAGAAACTCTTTTTTCATATGGAAAATTTTCTCTCTTTAAATATAGACATTAAAAATAAATACAGATAATATAATTTTTTTCTTTTTTCTCTTTAAGTATTCAAAAATTTATTTAGTCAATAACAATCACGCACTGGAACCAAAATTAATATCTAACTCATAATAAATTTGGGGACATGCATGGTATTTGACTATGAAAAAAACTATAATAACTAAAATATATTTTTAAGCTATACTATTCTGAATAATATAATAATAATTTTTAAAAAATCAATGTAGAAGACACGAGAAAAGAAAAGACAAGGAGGCGGGAACTCAGTTTGCTTTCTCTCTCTCACTTCGACAGTTCCATTCACCGCAATTTTCCGGCTAGCCACTAGAAACGTCATCGGTTTCTTGCCCCGTTGACGCTCTCTTGCTCGCTTCTCTCCTTCTCCTCCGTTTCCCATTTTTATTTCATCACTTCCTTCTCGCTTCCTTTGGTAATCAATATCATTCATAATCTTTGCTTCTTCTTTTTTGTTATTTCGTAATCTGTTACGGCGAAATGCGTGAAAAAAAAAACTGAACGCATATTATTTCATTAAATTTCTGTTGAATGATTATATAAGTATTTTCTTTTCCCTGTAAAATACATACATCGACAAAATTGGACTAGAGGTCTAGAAGTCGGGTACATTGGTAAAAAATTCTGAAAAAAAATTATTATCAAAGACCATCAATGATTTAACGTCTGGAATCTCTCCAGGAATCTCAAAATCAATTAATCTCTTAGATAGATAATACAACTCGTCTTTGTTATGACTTTTGCGATGTTTTTTTCTTTTTTCTTTCACCTGGGGTTTTGGGAAAGTCCGAAACATTGCTAAAAAAATCTGCATAAAATTCTTTTTGGTAAACCACCAATGAATCAAGGTCTGGAATATCTCCGGGAATCACAAATTCCTCCATGCTCTCCGTTGAATTATGCGACTCATTGCTTTTTTTGTGACTTCCATGATAATTTTTCTTTTTCATGAGGATTTCTAAAGCGCCGAATTCTTTAGGTTGAATGTCTCGTCTAACAACTTGTGTAGGTTTCTTGGTCCTAGGCTTTTTCACTAGCTTCACGTTCAAAAAATCCTTTGGACCGCGTGACTTTCTTGACCGCATTCCTTAATATTCGATTCTTATTTTCTCACTTTTAACTTGGATGAATGAATGAGTTTCTTTTATGAATATAAGAATAGTTTGTGAATATATATAACAAGTTTTCAATTTTGATAAAAAATTATTTTATTCTTTTGTTTATTTGACTTTTAAAATAATTATTTTAAAGATTTTTTCAATAAAATTCATCATTATCAATTTGATTTAAAATTCAAATAAAATCTATCTTATCTTTTGTAAAGCAAATTCAATCGAACCAATTTTTTTTATTTATTTGAATGTTATGTTTTTTCTTTGAAGAAAATATAAAATAAAAATAAAACATAATAAAAAATAATTAAAATATCAAATACTCATCATAGCTAAATAATAATAGTATAACTCTTTAAATTCCCTAAAGAAACTCTTTTTTTATATAAAAAAACTCTCTTTAAACTTAGACATTAAAAATAAATAGTTTTTTTTTCTTCTTCTCATATCTAGTAACTGACATAGTGACATTCACCGCAATGTTCCGGCTAGCCAGAAACGTCGTCGTTTTCTTGCCCCATTGGCGCTCTCTTGCTCGCTTCTCTCCTCCTCCGTTTCCCATTTTCATTTCATCACTTCCTTCTCGCTTCCTTCGGTAATCAATATCATTCATAATCTTTGCTTTTTTTATTTTTTATTTTTATTTGTGTATTTCGTAATCTCTTTGCGCTACTGCATTGGACTTTGAAATTCGTAAGAAGGATAGTGTTTGGATTTATTGAGAGAAATTATGCTAATAATATTGTATTTCTGATATATCTTGAATTCGTTGTTGAACGTTTTGGAAATCTATCAAGCATTGAGAGTAAAACAAAACTTTTTATTTTTATTTATTATTTATTTTTAAGATACGCATGCTTCCGTAATCTATAAATGTTAATTTGTCCGGGAAGCAACTTAGCACGGTTAGATTTGTTTGTGAGTGGTCATGGTAACATACGGCATTTGCATATTTAAATTTCATTTGAATGTGAACAAATGGCGGAATGGCGAGGCCGATTTTTTGCCAACTGCCATAGGCAATTTGTGAAGGGAGACCTGCTATGACAGCAGCATAGGCCACAATGATATATGGCAGAATTTTGGCTTTCCACTATGTTCCACCGTCCGCCATTGATAACACTGGTTTAGAGACATTATACGAATCATAAACATCTTGTCTGAGATTTTGGTGCATGAAGAACAACATCGGGTTAGTTGGCATGAGTTATTCATGCTAATAGTAGTGTTTAACCTTGAGTTCATTCTAGCTACATCTTGCTTGCTTTACCTGTTATTGCGATAAAATGTGAGCAGCTATATTATTGTGTCTATTTAGAAACTTTGCTAACTCATTCAATATGCAAGAATCATGATTAGAAAGTTAAGATATGATTGTCATATGTGTATTGAAATAGATTGAATGTGAATTAGATACTTGGATGCATATCTATTAATACTAGTGTTAGATGTCAAAACACATTTTGAAGTTGTCATTCTGAATTCAGAAAAAAATAGCTCTAATTTGTTTGATTTGATATTTTGTAGACATGGTGAAATCCTAATGATGTAAATATCTATTCTTTTGTGGTATGTCATCTAAGTTCTGAAATTTGTTGATGAACATAATGGACATGTAAAAAATGTATCGAGTTATACGGAAAAGGTTTCAAGGGGGAGTAGTGAGGCCACCAAGAAGCCCAAAGTACCAAATAATGGTTTAGACGATAAAAACCTTCCTCACATATTGTGGTGAAAAGAGGTAGGTCCATCTAGTTTTTTTCATCTAGTTAAATTGCAAAATTAGTCATTCTTGATTTTTGTTGTTGTGATTATAAACCATGGGATCTTTAGAGAAAATTTTCATTTTCACTCTTGTTTCCTTTCCAAATTATGGCAGAGGTTGCAGATCTGCAGAAAGCTTTCAACTGTCCAACTAATTGAAAGACTTGACTATTCTAATTTGCTTGGCCTGAATTCCAACTTGAAAAATGGAAGGTGAGTTTGTATGAAAATTTTGTTATTAGTTTGTGTGTACTCTTCATTTTTGTAACAAAAAATATGAAAACATTAATTGTGGTTTCCTTTTTAAAACATTTACCTACAGATTTATTAGGACGTTATAGTTTACAAGTTTACTTTCAAACTGTTACCATGCTTTATTTTGCACTTTTATTCTATTCTCAATATAAAGGATTTATTTTCCCCTGCACAAGTTGCAATACAGGTAAGTTTTTGGCTGTTCAAATACAAACTCACAACTAATGACCAATGTCAACAAGAATGCTATTTAAGATTTAAGATTGTATATAATCGATAACCCTTTATTCTTAACCATTTACATTGGCTATAGTTCCATAAACTTGCACATAAATACTTGAATTCCTTTATTCTCTATTTCGAGGGATGGTATTATTGTGAGAAAGTTGATGGAGGAATCAATTTTCATGTGTGTAGTCTGAAGGAAGGAACACTCAATTGGGAAATGTTGCAATTCATGTCAAAATTTCCATGTCAAGTATTGCTTTGCAGGGTAAGTAATAGTACCATTCATTGAGAGCTTTGTCATTGGTGCTCTTGTAAATTTAGTTTGAAGAGACATGGTTACGCATTGTCAATAAAATTTGGTTTGTTTGTTAGCTGGTCTACTAGCATTCTATTTCTACCTTTCATGAAGTAAAATTTTCTTTCTTTCTCGGTATCATTTATTTATTTATTTTTAAATTTGTGCTCAGGTTGGGGAATTCTATGATGCTGGGAATATATGTTTGTATTCTTGTTGAATATGCGGGTTTAAATCCTTTTGGTGGTCTGCAATCAGATAGTATCCCGAGAGCTGGTTGTCCTGTTGTGGTATTTTTGTTTTTGTCACAAACTTTTATATTGATGCTGCGATTTGTTTTGATTATTTTATTTTCTCATGTAGTTTAATTTTTATATTGATAATTGTGAATGAACTTCTTAAATGATCTGAACTTATGCTATTTAAATTCTTATCCCTCCATGCTGAACTTATGCTATCTTTTGTTGTCGATCTGTTTGTAGCATTCTTCAAAATGAAACCCAAAGTGACTAACCCCTATTTACTCACATATGTTGTTTGTAAATTGTCATAGTGCTTGCAATCTTACCAGTCTATGAATACATGTTGCTAATAAATTTTGGTCTCAACACTGCATTGTGGAGGAGACTCAGGGCCCAACTCAAGCTCGATCCAGGAAACATTGCTTTATATCTGGGTAAGTACAACATTTTCTATATGTCAATGTTCTCTGTTTGGGGGTGTGTCATCAATTGATAGAGCTTGTTGTGGTTATCAGTGAGGAAAAAAAAACTTGTCTTTTTGGCTAATGTTTCTTTTATTTGTGAGTTGAAAGTTGATGATTTGTGGATTTAATAGATAGAAAGAAGGAAGGGGTATATGGACAGAGGTTAAGGCATCATTCATAACAGATAGAAATCCAACTTGAAATTGAAAAGAAGCAATGTGGTTATTGGAGTAATTATTACAACTGCTATAACTGCGAACTACAGTGTTTTAATATAGCTTCTTTACAGTTTCTACTGTTAGTTTCAGTTACTTCAGATCTGTCTATGATTATTGCTTAGCTGTAACTGAGTCAGCTTATCTACCTTACATAGTTGGTTTTTGTATGGATGAGATCAGTTTTATGAAATAACAAAATGTCATCTTCAGATCTATAGTTTCAGTTCTCAGAATTTTTCTTTCACTTTCTCTAATTTTTCTTGAGCTTTCAAGTTGGTTGTTATAATTATGATAATAATATATTGGCTGACTCAAAGGCATGCTTAATCATGGTCTGCTGTTTCAACCAGAGTAATCGAGGGAGAGGATTTATAGTCCTGAAGTTTGTGATCTTGGCTTCTGATTTCTTTTGTTTCATCATATGGAACCCATCAACTGGTCTCGCCAAAGAAATTCCGCCTAAGCGAATGGAGAGGTTGTATGAATACCTATCTGGTTTTGGGTATGACTCATCAACTGATGACTACGTGATAGTAAATGTTATATTGTCTCAGACGAAGCACCCGATCCAATGCTTCTCTTTGAGAGCCAATTCATGGATTTTCAAGAAGGGAACTGTTCCATATCATGAGAACCTTACGTGTGGGCACGGGGTGTTCTTGAATGGTGCTCTTCATTGGTTGGTTGAACCTGAAGTTGAAGTTGATGTAATTATTGCTTTCAATGTGACGGAAAGGAGATTATCAGAGATTCCACTGCTACTTGATTTAGTCATTAAGTTGAAATCTAATCTATTTCATTTAATGGTGAGAGAAGGATGCCTGTGTCTCTGTTCTGTGGGTTGGAAGAGTGCAATGCTTATGCCTGAAATGTGGACGATGAAAGAATACAAAGTGCAGTCATCTTGGACCATGTCATTTGTTCCGTGCAAATATTATTATAATCTCTTCAATCCTTTCTTGCCGGTATGCTTCACTTGAAATGGTGAAATTTTGGCATCCGATGCCGATAATACATTAGTGAGACTTAATGACAAAGGCAAACTGCTTGAGCATCGCACACATGAATGCTTTATGGACACCTTTTATTCTTTACTACATTTTTATATGTACTGCCCAGTGAATTTGAGGAAGCAAATGAAGAAAATGAAGGACAACACTAGCAATAGACAACAAGAATTAATTTATGTAATGTTAATGTTTTCTAATCCTTTTTACCATTTTATTTCTATTCGATATGCATAAGGGAAAATGTGAACTTCAAGTTCAATCCCTAGTTATAGATTTTTGTTTGTTACTGATTTCGACTTTAGAGATATTGATCTTGATTGTCTGGTAGCTAACGTAAGGAATGGTTTGAAAGGGATTGAAACTAGTGAGAAGTTGTGATTGAGTTTTTTTTAGATCGTATTTGGTTTAAGTTTAATTTGTTTCTCAAATTGATTGATGGTTATAAGCCTTCTGTCACGTAAATCGATGATATCTCTAAAGATACATGCATGTGCAATGAATGAATAAGTTATATCTTCAGCAGAACATTGCTGATATTTCCTTTAGTATTTTCTGTTCCCATGTCCAGTTTTGATATATCTGCATAATGTGTATATGATCATGAAACAATAAACTTTCATATTTAGCCGAATGAATCTTTATATGAAGAATGCCTGGTATGGATTTGAAAATTATGAATATTTAATTATGCCTTTTCAATTCGGACTTTGATTTTTCATTTTTTCACCCATTATTTGGATCCAAATGTAGTATATTCAAACATAGATTAGTAGATTAATCTACACAACTTACAACATACAACATTCAAAACAAAAAACAAATGTAGATCTAATTTATATCACATACTATACATATTTATCTAGGTTTCTATATCTCGCTGTCTCTATATATGTTGATAATGGATACCAATCATGCTGATATTATATTTTTTCCCTTAATTTTTATATTTCACATTTTTTTTCCAAAAGCACTTTATTTACTATTTCTCAAATGCCTAGCATCTTGTAATGTCACACAAACTGATATAGTTCATTTTGTCTTCGCCAAATAGAAAGAAGTAATAGCTCACATTGCATACCAGTGTTTAGCTTAAGTTGTTGACTCATTAAGAAAATTCTGATGTTATGTTCTTCAATCTCAAAATTGCCAATGTCTTCACAATATAAAAATCATGGTATGCCCGTTTTCTAAGAATAACTCCAACTTGGTATATTTTTAGTTTAAAATAAATATTGTATTCTTATGGTACATGTGTCAACATTGAGCTGGATACTGGTGTCATGGCAGTGCTGTGCAGTCTGAGTTTCAAAGATATGAAAAGTCTAAAATTTATTATCGTCTTAATTAGTACAGTATAGCACCACCTTCATCAGTAGCTAAGAGATGCAACAATTCCAAAATTGTGAAGTTACTTTATCATCATATCATATCCCTCCACTTATTAAGAAGAAAAGACAGAAAGGTTATGGGATCCCCATAATTGCCATATATTGTTAAATAAGAGCCAAGTATTTTTACAATTTAATCATATGAAATTATGCATTATTTCCACCGAGCGTGATGGTCCTATCCGGCTCAAACAAGATTGCCTCTGGTAGAAAATATACCTGTGGTCTATACAGTAGAAAATATATCTATACCAAAAAATGTTACGCATTGTTAATATTATAATTTCATTACTTTTCATCAGATTGCTGCTGATGGACCTCTGATACTGAAATCTGATTGATCATGCCTCACCGGTTCATGAGGGAGTGTGAGGTATCTTCTTCAGCTGGTTCCTCCATAGGTTAGACCAAAGTCATTGTTCCAGCTACTCCTCTAGTCAGATTTTTCTCAGTTCAGCCTACTCATTGACTTCTATTTGTTGGCAACCATATTTTTGAAGTGCAGGAGGCAGTGACAGTGGCAGTCCAAACATGAATACTGTGTATGAAACTTTGATGCATGCAAGACACATCAAATGAACTTCATAAAAGCGTGAATTGTCGAAATCTTGTGGATGAAACTTTGATGCATTAAGACAGAAGATAGTTCTACCGGTGCTAATGATTTGGATGTTGAATCAACTGAAAGTCTAATCCATGATCATCAAAATTCTGTCAAGAGTTCTGATGAAGAAGGAATATTGAAAAACACTAAAAGGATTCATGTACATAGAAGATCAATACCAAAAAAAAGGGTGAGAAAGGAAATCCTGTAGATTCATTGAGTAAGGATCAGGATGATGCCGTTATTTGCTGAACAATTGGAAATATCAAAGGACAAGGTGGAACAGAGGAGAGCATTAATGTGGCATTAAGAAGTGAGGGTGACAGTGACTGGCAGTATTGTTGATAAAGCTCAAGGTGCTGACGCAGGTCCAAATGAAGAAAAAGTTTACTATGAATATTTAGTTCAAAGGGTAGGAAAGTCTCATATTCATAATAGTCGGATTTCTGAATCCCAGTTAAAAAGTGTTGCTAAGAGAACTAGAAAATTACATGATAAACTATTGGATCATGATAATTAATATTTGTAAGGAAAGTCTAGATGAACCAGTGATTCAAAATTCTTTATTTGATTACACTTTAATAATCAGCTTGAAACCCTCATGGTGGAAAGGGATTCATCAAAGGAAAATTTAACCAGAAAAAGCAACGACCGTCAAAACATAAAAAGGTGTTTCTTTGTTTCCCAATCAGCTTTAGGCTCTGAACTGGTCGCGTAAATGCTGGTATAAGTCCAAAAATGTTATACTTGCGGATGAGATGGGGCTTGGGAAAACAGTACCTGCTTGTGCTTTTATCTGATCATTTCATTTTGAATTCAAAGTTTCACTTCCTTGCTTGATCTTGGTACCACTTTCAACTAGCCTATTTGGCTTGCTGAATTTGCACTTTGGGCTCCAAATGTGAATGTTGTAGAATATCATGGCCGTGCTAAAGCAAGAGCCATAGTTTTATGATCCAAGTGGATTATATTCATCAATACGTAAACATAAGCATTTAAATTTAAGAGTAAATTACATTTGCACTAGGGAGATTATTTTTTTTACATAATTAAAATATTTAAGTTTTAATAAATAATTATTAATAAAATAATCAACTGGAACATAGAGATAATAACAAGTCTAATCCTCCATTAAGTTTATAGTTTTTTTCCATTTCGTCTTAAGACACATCATCTATCAATCTATATCATATTTTATTAAGTTTTAAAAATATTTATTATTAATTTTATGAATAAAATTGAAAAATGATTTCCTACTAGTAAAATTTTAAGCAAATATCAACTCAAAAACATATTTTCTAATTTTAATTTTTCTTTTTAAAGCGGTAAAGTTGTGTCTTGGTGATTTATTGGTCATGAGTTCGAATCAGGAAACAGTCTCTTTGCATATGCAAGAGTAAGGCTGCGTACGATATCATTTCCCCTTACTTGTGCGTAGCGTGGAGCCTCCGGACAATGGGATAAGTAGTTATTTTTTTTTTAGTTTTTATTATATATACACAAAGAATTCTAAAAAAGAGAAGGGGGAGAAGAGGGTTAAGACCCCTACTAGCACCCTTTGGATCTATGTCTATTTGCACTGTTGTATTTATGCAAATTGTCCCCTCTACTGGGATTTTCTTCATACACTATATGTTTTTCTCATACACTATATATTTTATTTTAATGACCAAAATACCCCTACTGAAAGTTTAACTTTGATGGCATGGTGTGTGTTTTTATTTTGCTATGCAATGGTGGGGTAAAGTAGGAGGTTGTAGTCGTTCATTGTTGGTAGAGGCTGTGCATTTGTGGGTGCCTTCATCGTTAACCTTCGACGGAGTGTTGCTGGTGGTGCTTGTTGGTGGCTGGAGGTGGTGGTTGGTGGTGGTGGTGGCTCTGAGGAGGTACGGTTTTTTTTACTGTATACGGATTACACAATCTGTAACAATGTTTGACGAAAATAACACTTACAGATTAGGCAGTCCATATTATTCATACAGATTGCCTAATCCGTATGTGTTATTTTTTAATTTCAGAAAATTAATTTAAAAAAGGATTATTATTAATTGAAAAAAGAAATTTGTGTATTTCTTTTAAAGTTTGGGGATGAATTAGTATGGATAAATTGGATAATTAGGTATGTTATGATTTATTGTGATTGTTTTATGGTTATTATATTATTGTAAATTGGATGTTTTAATTGTAAATTTTATTATTTAAGTAACGAAATTGATATTGTAATCTATATGTATTTGTAATACTTTATGACTTTATTGTTGTTAAATGTAATTTTGGATTGTCCATGTAAGAAATATTTTTTGATTTGTGAAGATGGACTACGAGGAGTGGATGTATGACAGTATTATGTCTGAAGATATTAATATGAATGAAGACATTGAACAAGAAAATGATGCCCCAGAAAATGATAATTATTCAGTTGATTGTTCTGCAGTGTTCAAGATGTCTGAGGTATTGATATGATTTTGAGATTAGTTAAAGTTGTTAAATGAATGAATTTAGTTGATTAAAAATTAACTCTCCATTTTGGTAAGTGTTCGATTTGCATGAGGATATATTAAAATGGTCTCGTACAGTTGCATGTGAGAATTGTTTTGTAGCTGTCATAATGAGGAGTGACATGTCAAATGGCAAGCTGGGAACAACATCATATGTTTTAATTGGTTGTGAAAGGAGCGAAAAGTATAGATCATGGAGAAAAGGTTTGGTACGGTCGACAACCAGCACGAGAAAATGGGAATGTCCTTTTAAGCTACGAGCCAAACCAGTCCCAAGAGGTCAATGGTGGATTGTGAATGTAATATGTGGCAGTCATAATTATGCTTTGGCTAGGTCATTTTGTAGACACCTATATGTTGGTCGACTAACTGAAGAGGAGAAGATCATTGTTGTTGCTATGACAAGGTCGATGGTGAAACCAAAGAATATTCTATTAACTTTGAAGGATCACAATGCCAATAATTATACAAGTTTGAAGCACCTATACAATGCAAAATATGCATACTAGACGCGTATTATAGGCAATAATACTGAAATGCAACAATTAATGAAGCTTCTTCAACGTGACTTGTATATTCATTGGCATAGATTGAAGGATGAAAATGTTGTACGTGACTTATTTTGGGCACATGTGGATGCAGTCAAATTGAGCAATGCATATCATATGGTGTTCTTGATAGACAGTACATACAAAACAAACAGGTTCAGACTTCCTTTACTTGACATTGATTGTATAACACCTACTAGGATGACATTTTCAGCCGCATTTGCCTATTTAGAGGCAGAGCGTATAAACAATCTTGTGTGGGCCCTTGAACGCTTTAGAGGGATATTTCTTAAAAGTGAATTTTTCCCAGAGGTCATTGTTACTGATAGAGATTCAGAATTGATGAATGCCGTCAAAACAGTATTCCCTGAGGCAACGAATTTATTGTGTAGGTTTCACATTGAGAAGAATGTGAAGGCAAAATGTAAAACTTTTATTTGACAAAAGAACGCTTGGGACCACGTCATGGAAGCATGGGGGAGTCTTATTGATTGTGGTATTGAGAAACAATATGGTGATTGCCTTACCAAGTTTGAGATTGCTTGTTCACCATGGCCAACGTTTGTTGATTATGTGAAAAACACTTGGTTGCATCCTCACAAAGAAAGATTTGTAACCGCATGGACAAATAAAGTGATGCATTTGGGGAACACCACCACTAACAGGTAGCCGAAGTTTAAAATTTGTTAACTTTGTCGTTTGAATAACTTGGATTTTTTAAAGTTATTGATATGTTATCATTAAATGCAGGGTTGAGTCTGCTCATTGGACTCTGAAGAGGCTACTGCAGAATAGCCTTGGAGATTTATGTAGTGTCTGGGATGTGATGAATAATATGATGACGTTGCAACATGCTGACATAAAGGCATCATTGGAAAGAAGCACCCATGTGGTCGGCCATGTATTTAAAGTAACATTGTACAAGAGATCGATCGGCATGGTGTCCAGGTATGCGTTAAACCAGATTGCCGCAGAGTTTGAACAAGTTCATTATGCGGGCAAAAATCCCTCTCGTTGTGGATGTGTGATGCGAACTACCCATAGTCTTCCTTGTGCATGTGAGCTAGCTAAGGTTATTGTTGGCAGCATACCGCTTTCAAGTGTTAATTTATTTTGGCGAAGATTAAATTTCTGAGACCAAGGTTTACATGGCGGTGAAATTGACATCAACGACGAGATGGAGGCTTTTTCCAAGCAGTTTGAGAAACTTGACATGTGCGCTAAAGTCACACTTAAGAATAAACTTAAAGAACTTGCATTTCCTGATTTAACTTCGATGCACCCCCACCTGAAAAGGTCAAAACAAAAGGTGCTCCAAAAAATAAGCACACAAAACACGAAAGATCCACCAAGCGAGATCCGTCTTACTTTGAGTATGTGGATGAATTACATTCGGTGCAAAATAGTTGTTCCACACAAAGAAGGTATGGTTCGCCAAATGAGCAGACGCATAACACCAGAAACATTCTGATGATGCATCAATTTCATCCTTTTATGCACAGATTCATCGTGGTCATCAATGATGTTAAAGCTTATGGTAATTGTGGATATCGTGTAATTGCACCAAAATACCCCTGCTGAAAGTTTAATATTTTTCTATTATTCTTAGCTTATTTGACTTCTCTTGGACTTTTATTTTCCCATTCTAATTTAGTTTTTGCCTTAGGCAAACAAGTGGGCTTAATTGATAATTGTTGCTTATTTTCGGAGTTTTTGCTTACTTGACCTATCTTCCTTGTGCAGGACCTAGAGGGCTCTAAAGAACTCTAAACAGTGCATATAAGTAGTCCCTGGAAAGATAAGGAAAAGATCTACAATTTTGTCAGAGATAAGCCGAGGCCAATTCTGTCATTTTGAGGGTTATTTTAGGCTTGGGAGTCAGAATCACTGCACTTGAATTTTGGGCTGCGAAATTGGTGTAATTAGTAATTAGCTAGATTAGTTGGAATTCATTGTGGCCCATCCTTCCCTACTGACCCAGTCACTGTATTTAAGTGATTTTAGTTATTTGGATGGAAACACTTCATTTTAGCACAAACATATTTTGTAGTGACTTTTAGAAGTTTTTAGAATTAAAACCCTTTCTCTTATTTTCTCTCAACTGTTCTTCATTTTCATTTCTGTTCTTCCATTTTCTTGCACTCATTTCATGGGGCTTTCATTGATGATCATGGAAGGCTAAACAATCAATCAATCCAAGGATCCAAGCCTAAGCAAGGAGAATTTGAGTTCTGGTTTGGTATTTCAAATTCTGTGTGAATGTTCACTTTCTTCTTCAATCCTCTATTCAATTTTCATGATTATGAATGTGTTTAGGATTGAAAGCGGATTAGGTTATAGATTCATTTCCTAATTTTGAATTTTAATCACAGATTAGTTGGATGATATTTCAATTAGGTTTGTGGTTTCAATTAATTTAGGGGTTAATTCGATTGAACTGCTTCTAATGAAATTGAATGAACTTTCACAACAAAATCATTATCTGAGAACTATGATAATTCCTATTGCTTAGTTTGGTGAATTGGATTGATGCTTTTAAATCTATTTTAGAATACCTTTTATCAATTCTGTTAGTTTCAATTTTGTTACATTTTTCTGCAATTTTTATTCACGCATGCAAATTGTTTGATAAAAATCCCCGCCATTATTTACTAGTGAATTGAAGTTGGAACCATATTGATTGTGTCTCTGAGTCGACATAGGTTAATCCTGTTCTACAGAATTAGCGTAGTTTAATTGTTTTGAAGCGATACGACATCGGTTATCACTGCCGCATTAGGTTATGGTGAGGATTGTTGGGCTGTGGTACATAATCATTTGCTTAAAGAACTTGCAGAATGGTCGAATCAATATATAGCCTTGTTTGGCAGCTTTTAGAGGTTTGAGCAGTTAAAACATTCACTTTTTGTTGATGGTTTTTAAAGGTAAAGAAAATCAAATATCTTTGCTGCTGATATAACATTACCTTTGATTAGTTTAATCTTCTAAATACATAACTAATAAAAGTTTTTTTGTATAGGTTACTATGGACAAGTGGATGGATATTAGCGATATGGGATATGCCATTGCATCTAGGTATAATATCATTCTTGTTTCCCTTTCTCTCCAGCAAAGTATGGCATTTTTCCCTCTGAGAAGCCAACCACCTAAAGATCCATCTGTTCATCGCGTTATATGTATTGGCCATGTGTTTGGTAACCATTTTGTTAAGGTATAACTTTAAATGGTTTATCAATTTATTTTATTCTAGTACATTAGGTTAATTGCATTTTTCCTAACATTTGTTTACTTTCAAATAGGTTGGGCTAACAGACGATTGTCCCCTCCCACCAATCGCATTCTTGTGGGGTACGCACTGTTCCAAGGATGCTAATCACTGGCCGACTCCTTATATTGATTGAATGAGACTGTACACTAAATCCATGATGTGTAGCACTGACCATGTAGATTTAGGAGAATAATAAAAATTTCAATCTTAGTGTTGGCCTTTTTTTGTAAACAAGTAAATTCTTGTAACATACCATTACTTACGTTTACAAGCTACTACATTTGTATTCTTGGAATGAAAGTCCTAAACATGGGTAAGATACACAAAATTTATCAACAACAAATGCAATCATGTGTGTTTTTCATAAGCAATCCAAAAACTGTTTAATATGAATGACATATAATCAAAACTACAAAAGTTAAGTTCATGCTGAATTGCATAGTCACAACTAGAAATTAATTATAAAACTGTTTAATCACGAGAGTATTGTAACACCTCAGATTTCAAGTCATAAAAGATGGAAGTTTCTTTTGTGTGATATGATGATTAATTATATGCTTTATTGCATGTTTTATTTGATAATTGCTGTTTTGAGTGTCATTGCCTTGGTATGGTTGTCCTTGTTGACTTGCGGTTGCCGTGTTTGTACGAAAGGCAAACCTGTTCTATCAACTAGGTACTTAAGCACATGAGTGTGTAGTGGAAGCGTGCTCTTCCTTCCTTCAATCCTTGCATTTTCCTTGTTCTCTCTCTCTAAAACTTACCCAAAAAACCTCTCGTTCTCGATCCTCTGTGTCACCTTCAACTCACCGTCGCTGCCACAAAATCCCGATGTCAAGGAGGACCTTGTGGCTAGGACAAAATCTTAGGACAACACGCCGTGAAGCTGTAGAACAAAATCTGGGTTAGGTAAGGGGAGTCCTGCATGATTGAGGACCAGGGAGTCTAACCATGGCGGTGATTGCATGTCCCTGTGTGTGTTGTTTTCTAGAAAGTTATGCCTTTGAGTGGATGAAATGGGTTACGCTTTATGTTCGTTGGTTGGTGTTTTGTGTTGATATTTAATGATGTTTTGACGTGGTGTTTGATGGTGTTCTGAAAGGGGGGAGTTGATGCTGTAAGGACTCCCCATGCATGTGTGAGAAGTTGGCATTTTGATGCTGAAAAGCTCCCAAGACACATTACAGAAGTGTTCGTGGAGGAGTCGGCTATTGGGACGGGTAGGCCGAGTTAAACACATGTATAAATCCCTTGTGTTTGTGATGTCGGCTACCGGGACGGGTAGGCCGAGTTAAACACGTGTATCAATCCCTTGTGTTTGTGATGTCAGGTATTGGGATGGGTAGGCCGAGTTAAACATGTGTATCAATCCCTTGTGTTTGAGATGTGATAAGCGTTTGTCGTGTGACTTCAAAACAATTAAACTACGCTAATTCTGTAGCACAGGATTAACCTAGGTCGACTCAGAGACACAATCAATATGGTTCCAACTTCAATTCACTAGTAAATAATGGGGGGATTTTTATCAAACAGTTTGTATGCGCTAAATGAAAATTGCAAAAACACAAACTACGATTAAAGATTAATGCAGAAACTAATAGAATTGATAACAAGTAATGTAAAACAGATTAAAGAGCATCAATCTAATTCACCAAACCAAGCTATTCGAATCATCATTATTCTCAAAAATTTATCCTATTGTGAAAGTTCATTCAATTTCATTAGGAGCATTTCAATCGAATTAACCCCTAAATTAATTGAAACCACAAACCCTAATTGAAATATCATCCAATTAATCTGTGTTTTATATTCGAAATTAGGACATGAATCCATAACCTAATCCGCTTTCAATTCTAAACGCATTAGTAATCATGAAAACAGAATAGCAATTGAAGAAGAAAGTGAACATTCACACAGAATTTGAAATACTAAACCAGAACTCAAATTCTCCTCTTGCTTGGATTGGATCCTTGGATTGAGTGATTATTTAGCTTCCCATGATGATCACCAAGGAAAGCCCCATGAATTAAGTGCAGAAAAATGGAAGAATAGGAAAATGGAAATGAAGAAGATGAAGAACAATGAAGAACAAATGAGAGAAAAATGAAGAACAAGCTTTTTGATTCTAAAAACTAAAGAAAAGAAATAATAAACTTGTTTGTGCAAAATGTAAAGTGCTGTCCAAGTTTCACTAAGGTCACTAATATATAGTGACTAAGTCTGAAGAAAAGAATGGGCCATGAACAAAACCCATCAATTCTAATTATTTGCTATTTACAACCA
>QARZ01038529.1:0-20869 GCA_013407115.1 Glycine latifolia
TGTAGGTGGTTTGGCAACCCTATGGTGATTACGATTTTCTGGGTGCATCTGCTGAGACACAGCATTTGTCGATGGCTAGGACACCTATTATTTGTTTCCACATTGTTGAGTATTTGCAGCCTGATAGATGCATGAGACAATTTGGGCGAGATCAACCAATACCTCACAGGCCTGGAAAATTGAAAGGTGTTCATGATTATACCCTTCGGGGTAAAGCCCAATAAAATTGGGCTCGTAAGCTAAGAAAGTTTATACAGAGATGGAATAGGAGAGGTGAACATGTTGAGGTGCCTCCTGCAATACATGGTCTGATGTCACCGAACCATCAGTACATGATCTGGTATAGACTTTTCGGCAAGCGATATGTAACAATGCAGGGTGCCAAATTAGCATGTTGTGTAAGTGATTAACTCAAAATAATTTTTTTACCATTATGTTATATTGTTGTTTATGTAACTATGCTGTGACGTGTAGGTTGATGGCCTGGAGAATTTGCATTTTGTCACGACCGATGAGGAATTTGAGAATGTTGGTTTGCACTTTGTACACGACGAAGTAGCTCGTCTAATTGCTTGTTTCAAAGAGTCCGCTCGGGTGGAGGAGACAGGTCCAGAGGCACCACCGACCCAACTTCCGGAGGAGCTACAGTTATCCCTCGACATCGGGCGTCGTGCGAGAGAGGGTCGAGGGTTAGGACGTCGTCGATGACCTATTACACCAGTACCTGAGCCTATTCATGCACCCAGGCCATGCACGAGTGGATGGATTAGGCCACCCTACATAGGTCATGAATATGGTGTTCGGGAGACATATTATGACCCTACGCAGGCACAGGCTGATACATTTTATCAGCCAGAGGCGGATACATTTTATCGGCCAGAGGCTGATACATATTATCAGCCTGAGCCCGATACATATTATCGGCCTAAGGCCGCACCGATGGACATTGAAGGCTAGGCTACATACCATGTCAGTTCAATGGCGATGCCATTTGGGGATGAGGCAGGGAGCAGTAGTCAGGGACCTCGTATGTGGGATCAGACAACTATTGACGATGTGCTTAGCCACATAAATTTCGATCCACAGCAGCCAGACTATCCTCCAGAGTCGCTGGTCGATGACACTCCACCTCCATATCATGTGCAACATCCTTCTCCTGCTCCGCGGTATTCGCGTAGACGTGGTAGACGCAGAATGCCAGATCGTCGGGCGCATCATGAGCATTGGCCTCCTTATTCGTAGAGTTTATATTTTGTTATTTTCCATTTTGTGTCGGTGAAAATTGTTTTCTATGTACTTGTTAAACATGTTTTGATTATTGACATATTTTTAGCCCCTATATCTGTGGTGGACGTCGTTTGGTTATTTAATTTGGTTGTCATGATTATATTTTGCTATGAATTAAATGTGGAACTATAAAAGGATATCCACGTTGGATATATCCTAATTTGTGATGGACGTAGTTAGGCATTCACGCATACAAGTTGGCACGCACATATACCACACCTAACATGACTTTGACTAGTTTCAAGTTCATCCATCTCATTGCGTATTCTAGTTGACTTTGGATGACCCTTTGCACGCAACATAGACCTATCAGGTATCACCACTGGATCTGTAGTAGGTGGGATTGCTTGCTCATTACCAATTGGCTGCCATGGGAATGAATAAGCTTCTACCAGCTTTGTAATGAGGAATACGTCATCCACATATTGTGACGGTGCCTGACGAACATGTAAAGCGGCTGCTATGGCATGACTACAAGTATACTTGAACGCCTTAAATTTCCCACACTGACAGGACCGCTCAGGGAGATTAACCGAATACGATTTTTCGTAACCATCGTCAACCTCAAATACAGATTGTTCAACATTATATGCACGAACATAGTGAGCAGTAGCAGTGGTCTCATTGGCCTTCAACATAGCAATCACATTTTTGCAATGAGTATAAGGACCTTGCAATTCATTAAGAGCCGAGCGCCCTCGGTAAACAAAATATTCCACCAATCTGCTGTATGTGTGCTTAACCAACGCGGTTATTGGCATGTTTCTTGCATCTTTTAACATCCTGTTCACTAACTCAGCCAAATTTGTTGTCATATGTCCATACATTCGTCCCTCAACATCGTATGCACATGTCCATTTTTCCTTCGGGATTCTATCAATCCAGTTTGCAACCTCAGGACTCACATCACGAAAACTTGCGTAGGCTATGTCAAACTGAACAATAGAAGGAGTATAACCTGCACACAAATTAAATAACATTAAAATTTACAACTACATGCATAATTAATAGATGAAGTTTTTAACCATACCTAAATTCATAACCGCTCTCTTCAAATTTTCATTTCTGAACTTTTGATTAAAATTGCTCGCAATATGACGAAGGCAAAAGACATGATAAGCATGCGGTGGTTGCCAACCATGGTGCCTCTCAACTGCAGACAATATCCTTCGATGCCGATCAGAAATAAGACAAATATTTGTCTTCTGTGTAACATGTGCGCGAATGTTATTCAGAAAGAATTCCCAAGCTTCCAACGTCTCACCCTCAACAATAGCAAATGCAAGTGGCAAACATTCATTATTTCCATCCTGAGCTGTGGCAATCAACAATTTTCCTTTGTACTTGCCATATAAATGAGTGCCATCAATTTGAATAACCAGCTTACAAAAATTGAAAGCCTCGCAACATTGTCTGAAGGTCCAAAAAATCCGGCGAAACACATGTTTTCCATGAACGATTCTATGAGCAACATAATAACTGTTTGTTTGAAGACGATAAACAGAACCTGCATTACGTCCAACCATATATTCACACCACCTCGGCAAAAATGTATGTGATTCCTCCCAATCACCGTAGATAATTGTCATTGCTTTCTGCTTTGCATACCATGTCTTTCTATATGAAACTTTGTATCCATAGGAATGAGTTATCCTTTCCTGGACGAGTCCAATTGAACATGATGGATCATGCTTTATCATCCCTAATAAAAAAAAAATTAAATCACGTTATCATTAATAACAATAATACAATCATTAATTCTCATCATTAAATATTCATCCAAAAACATACCTAGTACGAGTGAAACAATAACACTGGCATCTAATTGTCTGTGGTCCTGAGAAATGTGATCATTTAAGCAATTGTGATCCCCGCCCCATTTGGTAACCACCCATCTTTCACCGTACATTGGTGTCATTACCCTAACCCTCCATGGACAATTCTGGTCATGCGCACGACATTTCATGATTAACTTTGCCGACGTACTTTCAACCACGACAGCTTCCTGATGCTCCTTCATGAGGTTAAGCTTGATTGTCATTTGCACATATTCTTTTGATGCAAATTCCTGTTTCACAAACAACTTATTCCCTAATACCCATGGACCCTCAACTGAACTTGAACCATAACCACTGCCAGAATCTTGTTCACTCGGATAATCCCAATCAATGTAGGTGTAATGTGGGATTCCATCCCAAAAAGTAGTATTACCCTCACCTACATATGCAAATTCCAAAATTTATTACAATAAAATACATACACAATAAACAAACATATATGTAAGTAACTATTGTTTGGTAACACACCTTGACATTGTTGCGGTAAATGAGACTCCCCTGCATCCTCTTGTCGTTGGGTTTCATGCTCTCTCACGACTGAGTCATGTACTTGTATTTGAGTTGCGCTTCGACTATCATCCTCATCATTGTTCGAAGCACTAACATTCTCGGCAAGAAGACGATCTTCTATTGCGATATTTTTATCATCGTCATCGTTAATATCGTCATTCATAACCCACGTAAGGTCATTTTCATCTTCCATAGACAAATTAACAACTGGAGCAGTAGATGCTGATGCTCCACGAGAATAATTGAAATCAACTGACCTCGTTGGTAAAGCCACATCCTCTACTCCAGCAAAATCCACGTACAACTCTAAGAAATTTTTCCTTGACTGGTTGAAGAATTCTCCTATTACAAATTCTAAGTCTTCGTCGTCAACTACTTTCATGCTGACATATTTATCATCGCACCATATTCTTGCAAAGACCATAGTGATAGATACATTGCCTTTGAGAACTAATTTTTTACTGATTTTTTCATGCAATTCGTCAATGGTTGAGTTGCGGTTGATACGTGTTCCCCTTTTCTCTCCTTCGAAAACAACACCACCTCGACTCTCAATTTTGCTACCATTATAATATAAAGCAATACGAACAAAATCACCATCTCCAGACATTTTTTTATATATGACCAACGACTACAAGATCACAAAGATGATGAGCACAGGACCACGGTCACGCCTGTAACACAGAAAAAATCTATAAGCATATTATCATAATTTCTTTCATTTGGAAGAAAAATTATTTGAAAAAAAACTAATGAAAACCTAGGCAAAAAAATTTAAATGAAAACCTAGGTCATAACCTACGTAAATAACTAATGAAAACCTAGGTCACCCACTAATTGTACCATAAACCCTAAACCTAGGTCATAACCTACGTAACCAACATCATAACCTTGAGGTCGTACTTAATGATAATCTAAGTAACTAACTAATAATATTGTAACTCAATAAACCTAGCTCTTAACCTATATAAATAACTAATCAAAACCTAGGTCATAAAACCTACGTTATAATAAGTAACTATTTCTAACCTCAGTCAATAACAAGTTTCTAGATTAATACCAATTCTCTAAGACAACAACATAATATATATCTTATGGCAATTTAAAATTAATATATTTCACCAACACTTACTTGCTTGCTTGAACCAAAAACACAATCCAAAGAGATAACCAATAGCTTTGCAAATGCTGAAGATGGGTGCAAATGATGGGTGCAGATGGTTGAAATGTTGAAAGGAGGGTATATATAGGGTGTTGGATCACGTCCTGGGGCGACATGACTGGGGTTGGGTCACGTTCTATGTGGACGTGAATGAGGCCTGATCACGTCCTGGGTGGACGTGTTTAAACACATCCTGGCATGGCGTGATTGATCACGTCCTGGGCTGACGTGTTTGAGCGCAGTAGATTCATAAATAGGTTTTGAAATGCAATATTTGAGTAATTATTTTTTAAAAATGCTATATTTAAATTTTTTTGCCTACATTATCTCAATTGATTGTCATTTTTTCAAATGCACCATTTTGGTACACACAGTCGATCATCATTCCTCAAAAAATTTCATTTCGTGTATCTTGACTAACTTTATTTGATATTTTTCATTTATCTTTTCTTTCATTTTCTATTTCTTACCCATTTATTTTCAATCTAACAAATCTCAATACAATTTCAACAATACCAATCGAATCCCAACAAATAGAAATAATTGCAGGATGGATTAATTTTAAAGAGAAAAAATTATCTGAATCGAATATTTTGGTTTTGTTCACTAAGAAAAGTCTTATGGTAAATTATTGAAAAGAAAGACGTAGCATTAAAATATGTTAATGTAATGAAGGATGTTACGGATAAAAGCCCAATTATCTTTATTTCAAATATTTAAATCCTCAACAGCCTAATATCTTATCCATCAGAAGATAAAAGATATAACAAATATTACAATAGAAAGATATAACAAATATTCAGATGATCAAATATCTCGGCCAAAGCCTCAACCACCGTTCACCAGGGTCCAGGTTAGTATCCTATAAATAAAACATCCTCCATGGAGAAAGGTACACACAATTCTGACTCTCTCTTTTCCTTTCACACAGCACACACTGCACGCCACTCGTGTTGTGTTTCCCCTTTGCTGTGATATTCTTCCTGGAGGTGCTTCATCTCCATAGGCATCTTCAGAGAGGGAGAGTTTAATCCTACATTAATTACCCAACATTCTTGTTGGACATTTCTGTTCTCTTTGAGTAGAACAGTGGTGCCGTCTGTGGGAAACGATAAATTTCGAATCCCACCAACTCACAATGGTCAACACCAGAAGCCACCAGATCGCTGGACGTGACGAAGCACCCAGAAATACGAATCTGGAAAACATGGTAGCAGAAGATGCGGTTTCTCATACCGACTCATCCCCAGCAATACCACCAACACGCATCCCACCATCGGCTGTTGAGGCAGAACCAGATACCACGCAGCGTTTCATTCAGAACGCTCTGAATTCACTTTTGTCTCAAATGGAGAATTTGGAGAAGCGTTATGAGCTTCAACGACAGGAGGATGCCCAGAATTTGATAACACAGTTGGACGAACGTAGTGCCAAACGCAGACAGGAAGAAAATCATCGCCTCCAACACATTGAACACTGAATTCGCAATATGGAGAATCCGTCAACGATACCTACTGAGCAACCTCATGCGACAGTGAGAAGACACGGGCCGGAGACCTCGGTTCCCACTGCCGAGACTGGCAACAGGGGGCCAATTAGTCGATCCGAGCAAGCCAGAATATCCCATTCCCAGTCACAAAATGAGGGACTCCACATTTCCTCAACCACAATCCCGGAACATACCGTTGTTGAAAGACCACCAAGAGAAATCATACGCCAGCCCAGGCGAGAAGATAACACATATCGGAGGAAATATCGCCGAGGTCAGCAAAATAATAGCTCGTTCGTCGATGAGATAGTAGATGCTCAATTCTTGGAAGACTTTGACGGATCATTCCTATCCAAATATGATGGAAGCCAGGATCCTCAGGTGCACATTGATGAGTTCGATATGCAAATGTGCGTCCGTGGCATAGACGAGCCAATAATCTTGCAAATTTTTGTTACTACTTTAACGGGAGCCGCCCAAACCTGGTTTCACACGTTATCGCCGCGTTCTATCCAAAATTTTGAAGATTTTGGACAGAAGTTTTTGTTAAATTTCGCGACGAGTAAGAAGCAACCCAAGTCCGAGTTCATTCTCGGTAAAATACGCCAGCAACCTGGAGAAACTTTGCAAAGTTATCTGGATCGGTTCAAGGAAGCCGCCTTACAAGTACAAGGTTTGGAAGAGAAGGTACACGTGCATCTCATCTCAGTCGGGCTCAACGGATCATCCCGCCTTGCCAAATCAATTTACAAAGACCCTGTGAAATCTTTAATGGAATTCAGGATGCGGTCCAAGAAATATCTGGAACTAGAGCAAATGGAAATCGCCAACTCGACTCCAAAGGAGAATAAAAAACCCTCGTCGCCGAGGAACCAACGTCAGGAGAATGCGTCCACCAGTCGCCATCCCGCGAACTTACATAATGGCCGACCTCCACGAAACGCTTCTGACCCCAGATTCAGAGCTAGAAAGTATGAATGGAAATATGACAAGTATGCTCCATTGACTACTTCTTGAACTCAGATCTGGAAAGAAGTTATTTTACGGAAATGAGGAAAGTAGATCGTCCTCGTCCACCATTGAGAAAAGAAGGGTTAGACTATTCCAGATATTGCGATTTTCACAACGGCCCAGGTCATACAACTGACCAATGTTGGGAGCTCCGTGATGCAATAGAAAAATTCATTCGTGAAGGCAAACTGCGGCAATATGACATCCAGACCCAAGGGCAGCAAGGCAAAAGAAGAAACCAACAAGATGATAAAATTCGGAACGAGAAGAAGAGCAAGAAGGATGATGATTTCCCAGAACCCGAGTTCGAATGTAATGTTATCTCGGGAGGTATGGGAGGTGGAGGCAACACTTCTAGTCAACTGAAGAAATACCTCAAAGAAGTCATGTCGATGAGAGATCAACCGAGATTCAAAGAAAGCAGTAAGACATCCATGCCCCCGTTAATTTATTTTACCGAAGAAGACATGAGGGGGGTGATACCCGGCCACGAGGACGATCTCGTCATAACAGGGACCATAGCAAATTTTCGAGTTAAAAGAATATTCGTTGATAATGGTAGCTCGGCCGATATCATCAACCTGAGCGCATTCAAAATGATGAACTTGAGAGAAGAAGACTTGAAACCATGCAAAACCATGTTAATAGGTTTTAATGGTGGAGGCACCAGACTTAAAGGCTCCATTGATCTTCAACTCACATTAGGAACGAAGGAAGGTTTTAAGACAGGAAGGGTCACGTTAACTGTGGCCGAGTTTCCCTCCCCGTATAATATCATCTTGGGCAGACCAACGCTTCACAAATGGGACATATTAATGTCCACCAAACATCAAAAGATGAAGATAATCAGACAGCTCGGCCGTGTCATTACAATATGTGGTGATCAAAAGGAATCCCGACAGTGCTACTATAATACAATCAGGGAAACTAAAGGTGGCCCATCCTCACCACCTCGGATAAAGCAAGGAGATCCGGTAGAACGACAAATCGAACAACAGTCATCCCGCAAGCCAGTCAACCTGGTGGAATTAGATATGCAGGATATCGAAGAATGGAGACCAGAGCCGGTAGACGAGCTTGAAGACATTCAGATCGGATGTTCGCCAGAACAAATCACAAAGATAGGCAAGCAGAATGATGCAGAAGCTAAAACCAAATTAATACAGTGCCTTAGGGAGAATCAAGACGTGTTTGCTTGGAAAGCTTCCGAGATTCCTGGAATCAAGCCTACCTTCTGTTGTCATAAGTTAGCCATGTATCCCAGTTCTAAGCCAGTGGCACGGAAGAATAGGAAGCTCGGCCTAGACAGAAAGCAAGCGTTGGAGAAGCATATTAAAGAACTGTTGGAGGCTAGATTCATAAGAGAGATACAATACACCACGTGGCTCTCCAATGTGGTAATAGTAAAAAAGTCCAACGGAAAATGGCGAGTTTGTGTTGATTACACAGACCTGAATAAAGTTTGTCCAAAGGACTCATACCCGATGCCGAGTATCGACCAGCTAGTGGACAATTCCGCTGGATTCCAATTGTTATCTTTCATGGACACTTATTCCGGATACAATCAGATACCCATGTACCCGGATGATCGGGAGAAAACGACATTCAGGGGCGTAGAAGCAAAATATTGTTACGATGTAATGCCGTTCGGATTGAAAAATGTCGGGGCCACCTATCAACGGATGATGAACAAAGTTTTTGCCGATCAGCTCGAACGCAATATTGAAGTATACATCGACGACATGATCGCCAAGACAGATGCAAGTGGAGACCATATCCGAGATTTAGAAGAAATGTTCCGCAAACTAAGACAGCACAGTATTCGCTGGAATCCGTTGAAATGCGCCTTCGGAGTAAAAGCCGGGAAATTCTTGGGTTTCATGCTGACCCACCGAGGAATAGAAGCAAACCCAGACAAGTGCAAGGCCATCCTGGACATGCAATTCCCCGCTAACAAACGAGAAGTTCAACAGTTGACAGGAAGGATGGTTGCTCTAACGCGTTGTCTCCCAAAATCCACGGAAAAGACCCTTCCCTTCTTCAAATTATTAAAAAAGGAGGCTAGCATAGGATGGAACCCGGCATGTGAAGAGGCGTTTCAGGAGATAAAAAGATGTTTGGCTTCGCCTCCAGTACTTTCAAAGCCAGATCCTGGGGAAGCACTCATCTTATATCTCTCGGTCGGAGAGGAAGCCATAAGTGCCGTACTTGTCAGAGAAGCAGGCAAATCTCAGTCGCCGATATATTTTGTGAGCCGAGCCCTCAAGAACTTGGAATTACGATACCAGAAGCTTGAGAAAGTGGCTTTTGCTCTACTCACAACGGTGAAAAGGCTTCATTCGTACTTCCAAAGCCATACTATTATTGTCAGAACAAATCAACCCATCTGGCAGGTACTGCACAAATCGGATTTGGTGGGAAGAATGATGAACTGGGTCATCCAATTATCCGAGTTCGATAACAAATATGAAGCCCGACATGCCATCAAGTCCCAAGCTCTAGCCGACTTCATGGTAGAGCTGACCCCGGCATCTTCCACCCAGCAGGAAAATACTGTGTGGAAATTATATGTAGACGGCTCGTCCAACTCCGAGGGAAGCGGAGCCGGAGTCATTATTGAAAATCTTGAGGGTGTATCACTTGAACACTCGCTACAGCTTAATTTTCCGACATCTAATAATCAGGCGGAATATGAAGCATTGATTGCCGGGTTAAAGCAAGTTAGAGAACTAGGAGCATTGAGAGTCAATGTTTTCACTGATTCCCAACTTGTTTCAGCGCAGATTGAAGGGAGATATCAAACCAAGGGACCTTTACTAGCTAAGTATCTTGCTAAGGTAAAAGAGATAGTAGCAGAGTTTGATGAAGTCATTGTCGTCCATATCCCAAGAGAAGAAAATACCCGAGCCGACATATTGTCAAAACTGACAAGTAGAAAAGGGACGGGTAACCACATGACAGTCATTCAGCAGGAACTCGCCCAACCTGCATGCATCATGGTGATCTTAGTAGCTGAAGACTGGAGGAGGCCTATCATCAATTATCTAGAACAAGGGATAATACCAGATGAAGGAATAGAAGCGAAAAAATTGATCCGAGATGCTTCTATGTACACAATCGTCGATGGCGAATTATACCGCCGAGGCCTCTACACCCCAATGCTGTTATGCCTTAACTCCGACCAAGCTGAGTACGTACTCACGGAGATACATGAGGGTATTAATGGCCAACATATGGGTGCGAGGGCTTTAGCATTAAAAGCTCTTCGTGCTTGATACTTCTGGCTGACGATGAAGGCGGACGCAGCAGAACATGTAAAAAAATGTGACACTTGTCAAAAGCATGCAAAGGTGTTGTGGACTCCTCCATTCGAGTTGACTACAATCACGACACCATGGCCTTTCTACAAATGGGGAATGGACCTTTTAGGACCATTCAAGGCGACGGAAGGTAAGATGAAATGGTTAGTAGTAGTCGTTGACTATTTTACCAAATGGATTGAGGCCGAGCCCTTAGCCACTATCACCTCGGCCCGAGTTCAAAAATTCCTTGAGCACAGCATAATAGCAAGATTCGGAATTCCAGCAGAAATCGTCACCGATAATGGGACACAATTCATGGATAAGAAATTTCAGGAAATGATGGTCGGACTCCATATCAAACATCATTTTTCGCCAGTAGAACAGCCACAGTCTAATGGCCAAGCAGAAGCAGCAAACAAAGTTATTCTGGACGGGTTGAAGAAATGAATGCAAGAAGCCGGCCCGAACTGGGTTGAACCACTTTATTACGTCCTATGGGCGTATAGAACCATGGCCCAAACAGCCACCCAAGAGACTCCGTTCAGAATGACGTACGGTTGCGAGGCAATGATACCTGTGGAAATCGGTCAACCATCATGGAGACGACAAATGTCACATGCAGAGAATAATGCAACATTGGCTGCCGAGTTGGATCTAATAGAAGAAGTCCGCACTATGGCGCATAGCCGAGATTTATATATGAAACAAACAACGGCCCGCAAATTCAATAAAAAGGTCAAGCCGAGGTCCTTCGAAAAGGGTGACCTCGTGTTACGGCGAGCAGATTTCGAAAACAAGAATGCCCGAGATGGGAAGCTAGCACCTAATTGGGAAGGCTCGTACCGGGTCACTCAAAATTTGGGACAAGGAGCATACATTCTAGAAACTCTCGAAGGCCAACATGTCAAGCGCACGTGGAATGCCGACAAGTTAAAGATATACTATAGCTAAAAGTCAGAGCCGTGAAAAAATCCATGTGTTTCCTTTTAATTGATCTCGGATCTTTCATAGGGATCATGGATTTTGTTTTCATCCATGTGTTTCCCTTTAATTGATTTTTCAATCTTTCATAGGGATCATGAACTGACAGTTTCAATCCACGTGTTTCCCTTTAATTGACTCAAAGTCTTTCATAGGGATCGTGGACTAATATTAATTTCATCCGTGTGTTTCCCTTTAATTGACTTCGTCTTTCATTGGGATCACGGAATAATATTTAAGTCCCATGTGTTTCTCCATAATTGATTTTGTAAGACGGGATACAGTATGCTAATACCCGCATTCTTTCATGGAGATCATGGGTTAATATTTCCACGTGTTTCCCCTTAATCGATTTGTAATCCGGGATCCAAGCGAATCTTTCATGGAGATCGTGAATTATGTATTCATGTGTTTCTCATTAATTGATTAGGTAAAATCGAGGAATCTAATCCCGGTATAAATCTTTCATTGAGATCATGAATTTGTATAATCTTCGAAGAATATTAATAAAAATCCTTGTTATAAGGAAGTTATATATATTGTGCACAAGTTATGTGGGCCTAGTCGTTGTTATGTATTAGCTCGGCCCTGATCAAGCCGACGTAACTATTTACTCATGGATGAATGATCGGTTATACCGAAAGAATTACATCCATTGATTAATGTTATGAAATGCATTAACAGTTGCTAGGACGGGAACTCAGTTCTAGTATACGACATTCAAATCCCGACTAGTAATTCGGGTACGATTATACTTGGTCGTTGGAGCCAAATTAATATTTGAGCATACAAATATATCCTGGTCGGAGAAAATAAAGTAATATGATAAAAGCAAGATGCATTGAAGATAGAAATTGTTAGAAGTGGCAAATAAAGTCGGAGGCAAAAAATTAACATTGTTTTGAGCTATAAAATATTACAAATCAAACCGGCATCCCAGCCCTTCATAATTATATCTGCTCGCCAATGACCACTTCGGGATTTTCGATCGGGGAGACAACCTCTGGAGGAACATACGGGATGAGTTTGCCATCTTCAATATAAGCCCGGCAATGAGCCCCCTCCAGGTTTAGAGTTGTTCCCGGGTTCAAATACTGAACTTCTTCTATAGCATTTGCAAAAGCATCCCCGGCAATCGTCCCAGCATCTCTTGAAGCTCGGCCACATCCTTCTTGGCAAGTATTACCTCTTGTTGAGATTTCTCATAAAGAATCCTCAAATCAGCAAGATCTCGATCCAAGGAAGAAGCTTCATCCCAAGCCTTGCTAGTTTCGGCCAGGGCAGCATCAGAGGAAGCTTTGAAGAAATCGGCATCCTTCTTCACCACCTGAAGTTCAACACGGAGGGAAAAGAGACCCTCATTCACGACTGCCAAATCCCTGCAGGAAGTGGCGAGCTCTTCCATTAGCTTTCTGTTATCTTCAGCGAGCCTCTTGTTATCATCCTTGATCTTGAGGTTATCATCTTTAATCTTGATGTGCCGAGACTTCAAGGATACTAAGCTTGGCACCATGGTAGCACACTTGAAAGCATGAAGATGGAGCTGGTCGAGCTCTTGAAGGTCGTCATCTGTAAAGGGAGTTGAGTCCGAGAAACGTTTAGGAGCCTTGGTAAAGGGGAAAAGGTCTTCAACCCCCTTTTCCCAAAGGCATCCCGGCATCAAAGAGGAATCTGCCGGGGCGGTGGGGGCAGCGTTAACGGCGACAATAGCAGTGACGGGTTCCACTGCTATGTCCTCTATAATAATCGGGGCAGGGGCAACAGGGATTCCCTGACCCCCGTGCCCAACCAAAGAAGTAGTCTCGGGTCCGACCGCAGAAGTATTCTTGCCCGTCTCCAACGAAATTGACTTCTGAGGGCCACTGGAGATCGTCATGTCAACTCGGCGTTTCTTGGTACTCTCCGCCGACATTCTTGCAATATAACCGCGACGGCCGCCAGTTGCCTTCTTCGGAGGACGCGGTACGAGATCGGCAGCAGGGTCCTCCATCTCGGCGGCTGCAAAGCGAATAAATGAGGTTAATGAAAAGGTAAAACATGAAGATTTTTAGTATGAAGTTTTTATATTTAATAAACCTTGAGCTTCCCGATGCATATGAATTTGAATAAGCGCAGCCGCTTCAATGTTGGAAAGGCTAGATTCGTCGACGCGATAAGATGAAGGGGGGTTGGAGTGATGTTCTTGGGTCCAATAGAGCAGAAATTTCCACTCAACAACAGGTGCTTCTGGAACCCGGAGAAAGAATGGTTGCTTGTCGGTTTCGGCTGCAACTTTGAAGAAATTGTTTTTAAAATTTTTGAAAGAGTCAGTAAAGATAGAAAAAAGACGACGACCAGGACGACTTCGAAGAGAAGTCCACCCCTTTCGAGTTGAAGTTTCTCGGCCAATACGGCCGATATGAACATTAAAAAAATAGAGGAAGAGAGGAACGGTGTAGGGAATATACAATTCTACACACAAATCCTTGAAGGATTTCACAAAGGCCCAGCTATTGGGATGTAATTGGGAAGGGGCCAAGTGAAGATAATTAAGGAGCTGCATTTTGAAATCCAATAAAGGAAATCGAATTTCGAGACGTGTAACCACGTCCTTGCAAAACAAAAAATAGTTAGGCTCACCTTCCCCGGCACATGAGCAAATGGGCTCGTCCGGGGTAGGGGGTCGGATTGAAAACCCGTCCTGGTTGCCTATGGGGAGTGCCACTATGTTCCCCGGGGTCAAAATAGAAGAAGTACGAAGTACTTCATGTGTAACCCATGGAAATTTGGCAATTAAAAAGAAAGAAGGGTTGTCGGACTGGGATCCTATAATAACCAAGGTTAAATAAATAAAAGAAAAAGAAAGAAAAGTTTAAATTTACTAAATTTCTGTCGCAAAAGCATTAGTGATGGAATTAACGACAGAATTAGTGACGGCTGGAGACTCACGCTGATAGCGTGGGACTCACACTGGTAGCGTGAGATTTCACCAGAAAGCCATTTTTCCACTGGTATGTCACGCTGGTAGCGTGGGACTCACGCTGGTAGCATGGGAGTGGCGCTGATAGCGTGAGATTCCAGCAGAAAGCCATTTTTCCACTGGTATGTCACTCTGATAGTGTGGGTCTCACGCTGGTAGCATGGGAGCACGGGTTAGGGGCCTATAAAAGGCCATTTTTACGAATTTTGGGCCAAAACTCTTCCTTTCTTCTTCCTCTGAGCCATTTCCGCCATTGACAAGCTTAGGAAGCTTCATATATTCTCCATACTTCATCTAAACACTTCCTACCCAACTAGAAACTTGATTAGAACTCCTCCATGAGCTAGATTCCAGCTTTAATTTCTCGAGAGAACCATCAATCGGAGAAATCTCGTTCTCTAGGGAACTTTGTAAAATAGTGTTTGGAAGGGAAAGAAAGCGATTCAAGGATGCTAAAGCTTGGAGAAGTGATCCTCCAGCCTTCCTCGACTGTTTAGAGGTAAGAAACTTAAGTTTTACCAATTGATTTGTGAAATTGTTCATGGGGTGAATAGTAACCCATTTGAGTTAGGGCTGGAATTAGGCTTGGGTTCTTTAGGAAAGTATGCTCAGGAGGTTGTTCTGATGAATATTGAACTTTGAATCATGACTATTGATGAAGTTTGGTTTTGACTCTGAGATATGCATGAGTAGGAAGAATGTTGGTTAGATGGAGGGTATTATGATATGTATGAGCTTAGGTGCTTTTACAAAAGATGTTCAGGAGGCTAAATAAACGGTGAAAAAGTGTTGAAGTAACCATTTTATCCAACTTGATAAATGTTGATATTTGGCCTGGATGAAGGCAATTGAACTGATAGAATTGACTTGTGCAGAGTCTTTAGGAGACTCTAGTACCTTGGTTAGGCCGAGATAGACCTTGCTGAGGGTCTGTGAGTAGCCTATAAGATGAATAGTTCTGATAACTCTAAGATAGAAGACAAAGAGGTTTAAATGGAAAGGGAATGCTTTGCTTTTCTTTTAAACGGTTGAGGACCGTTGATGATTCTTGCTTGTGTGTGTGCCTTTGCATAGGGCGTGACACCAAGGGTGTCGGTGGCGGAAACCACAGTACAGGGATTGGACAGCAGAGCAATGCATTACCAGGTAAGCTCTTTGTTCTTGGAAAGTGTTTCCCACTGACTGTGTTCCACCATACTCCGAGGGAGTTATGCTTATTGTATATTATGATGCATGTGTGTTAAAATTGTGAGTTAATATTTGATTGAAATGAACATGTATGATGTACACTGTGATAGTGTACTGTGTTATTGAGATGAACATGTATGATGTACACTGTGATAGTGTACTATGTTTTTTTTGAGATGAACAGGTATCTGATATACATTGTGATAATGTTCTCTGTTGTTAAGATTCTCTGGCCGATAGAATAGGTTTATGTGACGGAAATCCTGAGCGAATGAGTGCCCTTCAGTGGATGATCTTCATCAGGCAGTGGTTGAGAACCCTGAGCGAATGAGTGCCCTTCGGTGGATGATCTTCCTCAGGTAGTATGTGATAAGAGTCCTGAGTGAATGAGAGCCCTTCAGTGGATGATCTTCCTCAGGGAGTGTGTGAAAGTCCTGAGTGAATGAGTGCCCTTCAGTGGATGATCTTCCTCAGGCAGTGTGTAGGCCAAGTTATATATGTTGTATTTCTAAGAGAATGTGTCATGAGTGGATGAAATTCTCTTAGAAGAGCCATACATGTATGAGTAAAGTCCTGACTGGATTTCCCTCAGGCAACGGTGCATATAGTTATATGTTGTGTTGTATTGTGTTGCATTCCTGATGATGGTAGTGTCCAACGGAATGATACTGGTGCGATAATACTCATGTGAACTGTTTATGAGAGCCGTGATAGCGAGTAGTGCTATGTTGATTTTTAATACCATATATCATGGAAGTGAATCAGGGGGAGGAAAAACCTCTAAGAACCCTGAGTTTACTGAGATTTTTATCTCACCCCTGTTGAGGATGTTATTTTTCAGGTAATGCTTTTGGCAGAACTGATAGGTCCCAGGGCGGGAGGCCCGAGTAGAGACAGCCAGTGTGTAGCTGCTTGACAATATTTTGAGAGCTCCATGGCTCTGTTTGTACTCTGTGAGGGAAGATATGCGGATGCATATATGATGTATATGGTTTACGATGTATAGAAGATTATATGTATATCTCATATAATGTACATGTGGTTTATATTTTCTCTTGGTATATCTATATTGATATTACTGTTTATTTGCCATTCTTTGAGTTATCTGGATCGTTGGGGCTGTTGTGGTGTTTTTGGGCATTCGTTTATGTTTTGTGTATATAGACCATACATAATGAATCAAGAGATACGGTTTTGAAAACGCTTCCGTGGGTTCGCTTTAATTAATTAGTTTTAAATATATTAGATTTTGCGCTAAGTCTGATTAAGTAATATGTTAATACACCGGATGCATACGGGGTGTTACAGATCCTGCCGATTGAGACTCGTCAATTATTTCCACTGATGGAGTTTCCATAACAACCTACGACAAAATAAAAATAATAAATTAGTAGAGGATACCTGGAGGTGTAGTTTGAAGATGAAGGGTTGAAGGAATGGCCGACGCTGGATTAATGCAAAAGGAAGTCGGCATTATGGCCTCGGCATTCGGCAATGATGACCGAGAAACCCTAGTCGTCGTAGGAATGGCCTTTCGGACCGGATTGTGACGACATGACTCGAGGATTACACCAGTTCGCTCATATTGTCTAATCTGGGCATAATAGTGAAAGTCATCCATACATCTTGAGCAGGGCTCAAAATGAACTTCATAGGCAGGTTCTAAAGGGTCCAGGTTGACAATAAGTGGAGAATTGGTACTAGTGGCTGGGGAAGGACTTAGACGTACAGACACATTTCTAGAAGATTTCTTATTCCTAGAAGAGCGAAAATTATTCAAAGAATGTGTAAACCTAGGTTTGATAGAAGTTTGTTCAAGAATCCTATCAGCTAAATTTTTTGATGAACTCATTCTACTGTAATCTGAACCTATACGAATACCTTTATGTCTACGGGTGAAAGGAAGATTAGGTTGAGGCCTTTTTGGAACCTTTGAACCCCCAGAAGGGGCCTTTAACAGATCTTTTCTCTTTTCTTCATCAGAAAGAGGGAGACCCCAAAATCAAAATGCAGATTTAGGGGGAACGTTCTTTCGAACATATGCTTCCTCCTCGGGAGTAAGCTCCATTATAATGTCAAAAAGAAAAATAGAAGAAGAAATGGCCCAGAACAAATACCTAGTCTAAGGAAGCAGAAAACTTATATCAAAGAAATGCGAAGGGAAGAACAGAAGTTGAATACAAGAAATTGGATATAATGCAATCAAGAATGGAAATGAAGTAAATACCTGAGAGCTTTGAGGAATTTGAAACTTCAGAGGATGTCGAGAGAAAGAGGAGTTGACAGAGAGAAGATGACACAGAAAGGCGAATAAGGAATGAGAAAGTTGAAATAGCAATAACTGCTAAAAACTGCTTACGAAATGTTTTAAAAACGTAATCTCCAAGATATGATCAATCACTAAGGATATAAATGACTTTTCCACGCTACCCAAGGGGCAAAATAAGGAAGAAAATTTCAAACTCATGATGAAGGCATAGGGAATTGCAGCGGTGCATTAAATGAGATGAGCAGAAATCGTCATTAAGAAAAGAAATGAAAAGACAACCTTTCAAACAGGAGCCTCAGAGTAGTCCAAAAGATCTAAAACCGAGATCGCTGATCATGATTGTCAAATTTCCATCTCGAATGTTCATAAAAGGATAAACATCTCGGCATTGAATAAGCAAGAATAAACACCCCGGCATGGGATTTCTGGAATAAATATAACTCGGACCTATCCACCAATACATCCCGGTCATCCAGAGTGCTAGATAACCGGGCTGAGGGGCATCTGTTACGGATAAAAGCCCAATTATCTTTATTTCAAATATTTAAATCCTCAACAGCCCAATATCTTATCCATCAGAAGATAAAAGATATAACAAATATTACAATAGAAAGATATAACAAATATTCAGATGATCAAATATCTCGGCCAAAGATAATGGGCCTCAACCACCGTTCACCAGGGTCCAGGTTGGTATCCTATAAATAGAACATCCTCCATGGAGAAAGGTACACACAATTCTGACTCTGTCTTTTCCTTTCACATAGCACACACTGCACGCCACTCGTGTTGTGTTTCCCCTTTGCTGTGATATTCTTCCTGGAGGTGCTTCAACTCCATAGGCATCTTCAGAGAGGGAGAGTTTAATCCTACATTAATTACCCAACATTCTTGTTGGACATTTCTGTTCTCTTTGAGCAGAGCAAAGGATATGTATGATGATACTATCACATGTGTAAAAGCTTATAATGGAACATCAAAGTATTTCCTTAATATGGTAAGTGTTTATCAATGTTCAGCTCTTAGTCCTTATTTTTTTGTCTTAGTAATGAATGAACTAACGCAAGATATTCAAGAGGAAGTGTCATGGTGTATGCTTTTTGTAGATGAAATTATGCTTATTGATAAGACCAAAAATGGTGTTAATTAAAAATTGGAATTGTGGAGAAGCACTTTGGAGTCTAAAGATTCAACATAAGCAAGAGCAAGAAAAAGTATATGAAGTGTGAGCTTTCAGAAATAGTGATTAAGACACAGTACATCTACTTGGTCAAGAGGTACCCAAGAAAAATGTTTTTAGATACTTGAGATCAATTTTGCAAAAAGGTGATGAAATGATGAAGATATAAATCATAGAATCAAAGCAGGATGGATGTAATGACGAAGTGCATCGGGGTTTTTGTGTTAGCACAAAATTTCTCTTAAGCTAAAAGGAAAATTTTATAGAACAACTGTAAGACCGACAATGTTATATATAGTAGTATGTTGGCCAACACATAGGCAACATAAGCATAAAATAGGGGTAGTAGAAATGACAATGTTAAGGTGAATGTGTGGTTATACGAAGATGAATAAGATAATAAATGAGAATATTTGACGAAAGGTAACAGTAGTATCGGTGTGTGAAAAAATGAAGGACCAAAGATTGAGGTGGTTTGGGCACATTATGAGACGACCACTAGATGCTCCATTTAGAACATGAGTTTGTTACTAAGAACTCGACACAAAGAGAGGTAGAGGTCTACCGAAACTTACCTGGAAAAACGTAATTAAACAATACCTAATGGTGTAGGATACAGATTGGCAGACAATATGTCTTAGGACGGAGTGGAGAAAAACTATAAACTTAATGGAGAATTAGACTCTTTAGTATTTTTTATGTTTTAATCATTCCTTTTTTAAGTTATTTTCCTCTTCATTTATCCCCTCCTCCTTTCACTTATATTTTATTTTACCTTATTTTTTTTTATTATCTTATTTTCACTTTTTCATCCTCTCTTTCTTTATCATTAAATTCATTTACCATTACATCCAATTAACTTTGATTAAAATTGTTATTGATGTTGACGTTGATGTTGATTCAAATATTTTGGTTTTGTTCATTTATTATTCAATAAGTTTTATTTATAACTATTTCACACTTTTATTCATTTTTATTAATCATAACCAACCACAAGCATAGTACACATTCTTTATTCTTACTAATAAAAAAAAGTTAGAATATTCAACCGTGTTTTGCATGGTAATCTTTTTTATCCTATTTAATAAAAAGTAGGAAAAAAATTACAATATGGAAAAATTGGCTAAAATGATATGAATACATTTTGAACCGTTTTTATATATGCATAGATAGATAAATTTTTAGAAGGATATTAACAATAAGGGTACGTTGGATAGGAAGAAAAAGTTTATATTTTTAGTTTTTGGGTGAACTATTCTTTATATTTAATAAAATAAAGAAAATGACATCATTATTTGCATTTTTTACTCAGTTTTTTTGTTATATTTTGTTCTCTTTTAAATGAACCATAAGCTTGCGTTTGGTATAGAAAAATGCAAAGAAATGAAAGTGTAAAAACTAAAAAAGAATGGAAGAGAATGAGAAATAAAGTTATTTAATAGAGATGAAAGATGATGTTAAAGAGAAAAAAAATTGAATTAAAGTAATTAGAAAAATTAAAAAAGAAAAAAATTAGATGATTTGTAAAATTCCCATCTTACCCGAAGATAAAAATAGATGAGTCCAGTGTTTTTGTTATTTTTTTAATTGAATTGTAGAAAAGTAATTGATCAAGTATTTGTTATAATGGATTATATCAGGAGTCTGGTTGATGCATAATTAATTATGCTCAAGCACAAAAAATAGAATGAAC
>QARZ01038537.1:0-15225 GCA_013407115.1 Glycine latifolia
CCCCCCCCCCCCCCGCTCAGGGTCCAAAATGATGTTCTTTATCACTTCTTTCACCTTCAAACCCACTATTTCTTTGCTAATGACAAAAAGGGGAAGAAGTTTATGAAAGACAATTTTGCTGTAAACACCAGTCAAATCAATAAAATAAGGTGTTTTGAAATACTTATATGTGTCTACAACACATAGCATTATGATATGTTGTCATTCATACTACCATTATTCTGATACGCAATTGCTATATTCACTGCTCAAAATTTGTATAGTTTGTCATCATAAAAAAAAGGAAAATTGTTAGACACTAGACGATTCATCACTGGATGACCCAGACATCTCTTATAGTTTTTATGAAAACAAAGATATAAATTTATGTTAACCACTTTGTTGCAAGTAAGTCAACAAGGTTGATGATCGGAAAAACACTAAAAGAGACCTATTTACATATGGAAAACTCGTCTACTAGAAGCATGAAGCACTCATCCAATGCATCCAAACAGCGAGTGAAATAAGCACTTATTTGAACTATCTATTTATTCCATTTTAGATGATTTTGTTTTAAAAGGAACATATATGTGAAATTATCCTTTATTTCTTTTTATATTATTAACGGTCACATTGTGTTATGAATGACATAAATGTAAAGTTTTGATCCTGAATATCTTCCAAGAACTAGCTCTTAATACCAATTGAAAACACAATGAATATACTAATTCTAAAACCCTATTAGAATACAAATCACAAGAATTTGAGAACCCTACTCAGAATCCCAAACCTAGAGAACCCTACTCCAGCATGCTTGAAAAGAAACCAATTGATATATCACAATAGAACAAAAAATGTTAGAACTTCTAAAAAGATAGGTTCAAGATAAACACAACCTGAGATCTTTCATGTATGAATGAATGAAACAAAATGAGATTACCACACTCTCCAGGTTGTAAAGAACAATAGCTCAGAATTACTATCTTGAAAACCTTCTTTCTTTAAAACATCTTCTCTAAAAAACTCAGAAATCTTGATCACACAAAATGTTTTTTAAACTCAGATCAAAACAGTATTTTGGGCACTTTTGAAAGCTTAGAAACTTTTGGGTAAGTCAATCTCCTTTAGAGTAAATCGTTCAATGTTTATTTATAAGAAAAAGACTCACCAAGCTTTATATAAAATAGAATTAACTGATAATAATTGATTAATCCGCTAGTGTAATCGATTAAATTGCCAAATGTAATCGATTAAAGTAAATAGATAATCGATTAAACTGTTCATCATCATTCTGGAAATGGTTTCATGAACGCAATAATCGATTAAACTGTACAGTAATAGATTAAACCAGAATAGCATCATGAAAAACGAATTCAGATAATCAATTACAAAAGGAGGTAATCAATTAAACCAGTGATGCATGGTTTTTCATAAAACACTGTATAATCGATTACAGGAAACCAGTAATCGATTAAATTTTTCTTCAAGGCTTTTCTAGAATAGTTTGAATGTCTTTTAATCGATTAATTTGATTGTGTAATCGATTAAAGCAGTAAGATTTGCTTTTTAAAGAACTTAGCCTTTGAGAACTTAACTTCTTGTAAAACCATTTGATTTCTTTAAGACTTAAAAACTATGTATGCATTATCATGAGAATGCACATGCTAATAAAAAATCACAAGGCATTTAACTTAAACCACTTAGACAAATTACAAATGCCTTCAAAATGATTGGGCATGTAAAAAGCTAAAACATAATCAAGTCTTCAACCTTGGTTCAATTCCTCTTGCAGCTTCCTTTAAACTCAACAGTACAGTATTAGATGTCCGGATTTGGCACCTAGCCATAACAACTGATGTAATAATCTGAACAAGGTTGTCCAGGTAAGGGAGCCCCGTAATTCACATGGAAACGAGTACGAGCTCTGCCGAGTAGGAACCAGGTAGCTCTTTTCCTGAGAAGGTACGAGCTTTATCGAGTAACGAACCCAGTAGCTCTTTTCTCAAGACATACAAGTTGTGCCTAGTAAGTAACCCAGTGGCTCTTTTCCCAAGAACATATAAGCTCTGCTGAGTAATGAACCCGCTCACCTCGGCCAACCCATCTCGGTAGCCGACGTGACAAACAAAGATTTGACACATGCAACTCGGCCAACCCTTCCCGGCAGCCGACGTTGCAATATGTTACATACCATTTTCTCCCCCTATATCATACAATATTTCAATCATTACTCCCCCAAAATTACAAATATTTCTCCCCCTATTTGCCTTATCAAAGAAAAAAAATGATTATAGGAAAAAAAATAGGGGAATAAAAGGAGAGAAAAATAAACACTTGTATTAAAGACAAATCAACCAGTACATTAATCAAACATAAATTAAAATACTGAAGCAAGCATCAACCTAAGCAATAATTGATAGAAGACAACAAGAGCATGAAGAAACAGCAGCTAGAGAAAAATAAAAGCACCCTAAGAAACCTAAGCTTATTTATCCATATCATCAAATACAAGCCTAGCTTCTATGTTCTCTAATCTAGACTTCATCTCTTCCAAAGATGAATTTGTCTCAGCTCTATGCTCATGATGAAGAGACAATAGTGCATTCATCTTTTGAATCATTAGAGACTCAAAAGGACTGTAGGAAGGTTGAGTAGAACCTCCACCCTCTTTTCCTTCTTCTGCATCAGCTTCTTCTTCACCTTCAGCTGATGGCAATTGTTGCCCTGCCATCTGCCATCCATAAGTAGTTTTGACCATTCCAAGCTTGGTTAAATGTTTTTCCTTAATAAGGCTATTGCTGGAGTTTGTGTTGTCAACAACCTCATTAGTAACATCAACCTTGAAGTAATCAATGAATCTGGAAATCAGGACAACATATGGAAATGGGTAATTCATCAACCTTTTGGACTTAAGCATTATCTCCTAAATAATAAGGATCCAATTCATTTGAATGCCATTTTTTAGACCATAAAAAATCTGAAGATCATCATTTGTGGCTTGAGCATGGTTAGTGGACCTAGCAGTTAGGATGTAGGTGATGATGTAGTAAAGGAGTCTATCCTCATGAGTCATAGGACCTGTGCTGAGCCTCAACTTTAGCCTCATTTGAGGATCGAGTAGTATTCCTCTGTAGGTTTCCACCCTATTATATCCTTCAGCTTCCTCCTCAAATTTCCTTTCTCCATCAAAGGAAATACCAACAACCTCCTGCCAAATTTCAGGAGTAATTTCCATGGCTACCCCATTCACCTGAGACAGGATTGTCCCCTCCATAGAAAACTTAGAATAGGTGTAAAACACCTTCACTAATTCAGGGTAAAAGTACCCTTCATCTCAACAAATCTCTTCAAACCTTGGGCTTCAAGCATGGCTAGGAATTGAAAGCCTCACCTATTGAACCAGCCAAGGTCAAGGTGTTTTGGAGAACATATCAATTTGGTTGCGTTGAATTGGAGGTAAGTCAAGAATCAATGATTACAACTGCTTCCACTGTAGAAAATATGTAGTTGTGCAGCATCATCAAAGTTATGGTTTGGACACCTCCGTAGTAATGATTTGAATCTCTCCCATGTTTCACAGAGAGGTTCATCAAACCCTTGGGAAAAAGTAGCAATGGATGATTTTGCGCTTATGAATCTGGATGGAGGAAAGAATCTATCAATTAATTTTTCCTCCACTTCTTCCCAAGTGTTGAGACTTTTGTTTGGGTAGGACTGGAGCCAAGTCTTTGCCTTACCTGTCAAAGAAAATGGAAAAGCTCTAAGGTAGACAGCTTCAACATCTTTATCAGAAACTCCCATGGTACTGCATAGTTTCATGAAGGTAGAAAAATGAATGTATGGATCTTCATGGTCCATCCCTGCAAAGGGATGTGAGCCAATCAGACTGAGCAATGCTGGCTTCAACTCCACAACCTTGTTGCTGAAAGGAGGAATGACTATGTTGTTGTAATGCTTTGGTCCTTGTTGGTAAGGATAGTCACCAAGAGTCCTCCTTGGTGGTCTATTTCCTTCTCCTCCTTTATCATCCATAATATCAATTACAGGTGGCTTTTGAAGGAGAATGAAATAAAAGATTAACCCGGTGGCTTATTGGTTGGTTGTTTCTTTTTCTTCCTATTTCTTTCTTTCAGTCTAGGTAATTTCTAGATCAAATAACGTTTTATTTGCAGGAAATTTACCTCAAAAATATATAAAAAAGAACAAACTACAACAACTCGTAAGTACCGAGGTTAGTGAAAATAAAATATAACAAAAGAGAATTTATACAAAAATAAAACAAATAAAAAAGTAAAGAAAATGTCCTACTAAACTGAAAATTAAATCTAAAAGAACTGAGTAAGCGACTCAAGTCCCCGGCAACAGCGCCAGAAACTTGTTAGACTTTTGGCAAGCATACCAATTTTTCGTTGTAAGTTACAGAATTTATAAAAGATCGTCTCCACAGGGACTTGAGTTACTCAGTTAATTTAAATAAAAGTAACAGTTTAATAGGTATGTACAACGAGTAGTAGCAAAATTTGATGTGTTTTGTGAAAATAATGGAAAATAACTAAAAATTACGGAAACTAATAAAATGAAATTAATTGAAGAGAACGTAGGATTAGGTTTCATCATTCATACCCTCAGTATTCAATTAATATTACCATGTACAAATCATTTTCCATCATTACTGATGCACACATTAATTCACCCCGAATCACCCTCGCAATCGAGAATTCTAAGGATATTTACCGAATATCGATCCCTCGCATACGAAGTAAATAACCCAGCATTACAATCATAAATCGCGTGCTATTTGCAATCTAAACATTATGCTCTATTCCTAGCAACGTAACGTAAAGAGTAAAATCATTCAGTTTAAATCCTAAGAGTACTTTCCAGTTAAACTTAGAATCCAATTTCATGAAACTAGTGATCAAGTAGAATCAAGCATTAAGAACAGAATGAAATCACCAGAATGAGTAGAAAAGATTCATACATATAACAAATATCAAAAGAAATACATAAAGGTAAGATGATTACATCCAATCCTTAAGAGAAACTAATCAATCATGGTGTAAAGCAAGAGATCAACAGAAAACATGACGAAGGTAGCGATCCTCGGCCCGTTCCTGCAGAGTTTCCGCTCTTTTTCTCTCTTCTCTCGCCTCTCTCTAAGCCTCTTGGGCTGTTCCTCTCATTCTCTCCCTCCAAAATCATGCTTCCATGGTCACCTTGCATGCCTATTTATAGGATTTGGTCACCTGCTTGAGCTCACTCGCCCAAGCAAGCAATTGGCCTTAGTTCACTCGCCTGGGCGAGCTAATACGTTTTTTTGGAAGCCTCCACTCGCCTAGGCGAGCAAAATACACTAATTCCACTTGCCTGGGCGAGTTAAAGACTTACTGATGAAGAAAGGTCATGGGCCTGGACGAGTTCTGGCCCATTTTGCTTCTGACACCTCCCAAATTTGATTTTTATGCCCCCTTTCACTTGCTTTGCTACCTTGGATGCTTCGGATACCATCGGAACCTATCAAAATACAAAATATGATTGGAATAATCTTCCAAAATGTGAAAAATAACATTTATATAAGTACTAAATACAAATCAACTAGGTTTTAGGGCAAGTTTATAAACAATTTTACTGAAATCAAAAGATAAGTGCCATCATTGTAAGCCTGATTTTACTAAAATAGGGCACTTATCAATATGAGTTATTAGAAGGACCTGCATATGAGTTGTTAGTGGGACCTGCAAAAGGAGGATTAGTGGAAGCAGTATATGCATTATTATTTTGTCTCCAACCATAAGGTTGATTTGAACCTGGACCTCCTCGGTAACCTTGATAATTTCCTTGATAATTCTACTGAGGTCTGGTCTGATTCTACAAATAATGAGCCTCATCTTCTGGTTGACAATCTCCAGGTGTTGGACAGTGGCCATTTTGATGTTCTCCACCACAGAAATCACATCTCCAAATTTGTTGCACTTGATGAGCTGTGTGTGTTTTCTGTGATCCTTCATGCTGAATTTGTTGAGGAAGTTGGTCTATCTGTTTGGTTAAGGCTTCCAATTTTTGAGTTAACAACTTATTCTGAGCTAGAATGGCATTTTGAGTATCAAGCTCCATTATTCCTTTCCTTTGAATTAGAGATCTATCATGGTGAGACTGGTAATCACTGGCTGCTATGGAATCAATGATTACTATTGCTTCATCTGGGCTTTTTGACATCATAGTTCCTCCAGCTGAGGCATCAAGAATCATCTTTGTTTGAGGTCTCAAACCACTGTAGAAAATATGTAACTATGCAGCATCATCAAAATTGTGGTTTGGGCATCTCCGCAATAAGGATTTGAATCTTTCCCATGTCTCACAGAGAGGTTCATCTGCTCCTTGGGAAAAAGTAACAATGGCTAATTTTGCGCTTTTGAATCTAGATAGAGGAAAGAATCTAGTAATAAATTTTTCCTCCACTTCTTCCCATGTACTCAGGCTTTTGTTTGGTTGGGATTGAAGCCACGTCTTTGCTTTACCTGTCAAAGAAAATGGAAAAGCTCTAAGGTAAATAGCTTTGGCGTCTTTGTCAGAAGCTCCCATGGTACTGCATACCTCTATGAATGTGGACAAGTGTGTATATGGATCCTCATGATCCATTCCAGCAAATGGATGTGAGCCAATTAGACTGAGTAATGCTGGCTTCAGTTCCACAACTTTGTTGTTGAAAGGAGGGATGACTTTGTAATGCTTTGGTCCTTGTTGGTAAGCATAGTCACCAAGAGTCCTCCTTGGTGGTCTATTTTCTTCTTCCCCTCGATCAGCCATATTATCACGTACAAGTGGCTTTTCTGATGAAGGAGAATCGATAGACAAAGTTTCCCTCGGTGGCTTATTGGCTTCTAGTTTCTTTTTCTTCCTGTTTTTCCTTTCTGTTTTGGTGATTTCTGGATCAAAAAAAGGTTTATCTACAGAAAACTTACCTCGCATAAAGGAAAAAGAGCAAACTACAATATCCTATAAGCATCGAGGTTAAAATAAAAGAAAATTTATATACAAAATAAAAAATAAAGTAAATAACGAAAGTAAGATAAAGTCCTACTAAACTGAAATTAAATCTAAAAGAACTAAGTAAGCGACTCAAATCCCTGACAACGGCGCCAGCAACTTGTTAGACTCTTGGCAAGCGTACCAATTATCGTTGCAAGTTACAGAATTTATAAAAGATCGTCTCCACAAGGACTTGAGTTACTCAGTTAATCCAAATAAAACTTAACAGTTCAATAGTTATGTACAACGAGTGTGAGCGGAGTTTCATGTATTTGTGAAATAATAGAAGTTACGAAATTTAAAGAAAAAGCGAAAATAATAGATTTAGTGCGTTGGAATTATGGAAAATTACAAAAACTAATAAAACGAGTTTTAATTAATTCAAGAAAAGCGTAGGATTGGATTTCATCGTTCATACCCGTAGTATCCAATTAACATTACCATGTATAAATTATTTTCTATTATTATTGATGCACACATAAAATCACCCTAAATCGATTCCTCGCATTTGAGAATCCTAAGAATATTTATCAAATATCGATTCCTCGCATATGAAATAAATACCGCAGTATTACAATCATAATCGCGTGCTATTTGCAATCTAAACGTTATGCTCTATTCCTAGCAACGTAACGTAAAGAGTAAAATCATTCAGTTCAAGTTTTAAGAGTACTTTCCAGTTAAACTTAGAACCCTATTTCATGAAACTAGTGATCAATTAGAATCAAGCATTAAGTACAGAATGAAATTACCAATAATAAATAGAAAAGATTCATGCATAAATAAATATTAAAAGAGATACTTAAGGGTACAAGATTACACCCAATCCTTAGAGAAGTTAGCCGATCATTGTGGAGAGCACAAGATCAACTGAATATATGATGAAGAGGCGATCCCTGAATCACTCCGGCAGAGTTCCCTTACCAATTTCTCACTTTCTCTCACTCTCTCTAGGCTCCTAAGGCTTGTTGGTTCGTGCTTCCACTAAGGATGGCTTTCCACGCATGCCTTTGGTTCATCCTTGCATGGCTTTATATAGGATTTGGAAGCCGATGATGTTCACTCGCCCAGGCGAGTGTTTTGTGCTTGTTTAACTCGCCTGGGCGAGTTTAATGCTTCTTGTTGATGGCTCCATTAACCAAGCGACCAAATTGTGCTATTTTCACTCGCCTGGGCGAGTTAAAACACCTTTCTGGAAACAGCTATTCACCCAGGTGACCATTTTGTGCATAAATCACTCGCCCAGGCGAGTTAAAGCTTTAATATGTTGGCCTGGGCAAGTTCTGGGCCATTTTTCTTTAGGAAATATCCTTTTTGCCTGCTTTGGATGCCTTGATACACTTGATAACTATTAAAATACCAAATTTGATTGAATTAATCTTCCAAAATGTGAAAACATCATTTATATAAGTAACAAATACAAATCAACTAGGTTTAGAGCAAGTTTACAAGAAAATCTTTTTAAATCAAAAGATAAGTATTAACATTAGAATCCCTAAATTAATTAAAATATGACACTTATCAATCTGCATGTAGTTTCACCAAACTCCAAGTTTGATTTTTGATCAGAGAGTTCATCTCTTCGTTCATGGCTTCCTCCCACTATTTGGTAGCATCTGAATCTCTAGCTTGCGTTACAGTGCTTGAGTCATCATCTATGATACTTAAAGCATAAATATATTCAGTGACACAAAAATTATAATTTTTATGTGTATACCTCTCAGGTGGTCTTCTCTCCCTTGTGGATCTCTTCAACCTCTTTACTTCAACTTCAGTCTTGGTATCAGAAACTGTATCTTCCACCTCGTCATATTCAACAGCTTCAGAATATGAATTTTCCTCTCCAACCTGTGAGCTATGAACATCAAAATCTACTGTTTGTGGCTTTTCAGAAGCTTCTAGAAAAATCTGATTCATTCTTGTAAGTTACACTTTTAGTTTTTCGGTTCCACAACTTGTACCCCTTTGATGTCATTCTTGTACCCAATACAATAGCACTTCTAAGACTTACTGTCAAGCTTGCTTCTTATCTCCTTGGGTATGTGTACATATGCTTAACAGCCAAATACGCTAACATGAGAGATGTTTGGCCTTCTTTTAAACAGTGCTTCAAAAGGAGTTTTATCCTTCAAAGTCGATGTAGGAGACATGTTCTTCAAATAATAAGCAGTAGAAATTGCCTCTGCCCAAAACTCAGATGTCAAGCCTGCACCACTTAGCATGCTTTATGCCTTTTCAATGAGAAACTGATTCAACCTCTCTGCCACCCCATTCTGTTGAGGTGAATAGGGCGTTGCCTTTTGCCTTGCAATACCACTAGCCACACAAAGCTGATCAAATTTTGCAGAACAAAACTCTCCACCATTGTCAAATTGATTTTCTACCAATGCTTTGAACTCTTGGAATTATTCGAACACCTTATTCTATCTATGTAAGAAATATAGCCACAAATATCTAGAATAATCATCAGTAAAAGAAACATAATACCTAGATTTTTCGTGTGATGCTACAGGTGTTGGTCCAAACATGTCGTTGTGTATCAAGTCAAGAATCTCTTCAGCTCTTCCTTCAATGGACTCAAAAGACACCCAATTTTGCTTGCCATGTAAACAGTGCTCACAAAACCCGAAGCCCATAAAACAGCTGGGAATCCCTTCTACCAACTTCTTTGATGTTAAAGTCTCTAGACCTTTCCCACCAATGTGACCCAGCCTCCTGTTCCATAGCATTTCAGTGTCTTCCTCCGCTTGCTTAGATATACAACCATCACCACTGAACACTGTGTGACCCATCAGTTTCCACAGTTTTCCATGACGCTCTCCTCTGGCCTATAGCTCCACGAGTCAGTTTGCATGAATATTTATCACTACTAAAATTTATACCTGCATCTGCCATACTTCTAACGGAGATAAGATTTCTAGTCAGACCCAAAATGTGCATTACATTCGACAGATTCTCGACTGTTCCATCTTTCATCTTCAGCCTTACATTCCAACGTCCCACAATTTCCAGGGTCGTGTCATCTCTCATTCTCACTGTACCACCATAACATGTTTGAAAAGTGTAGAACCACTCCCTGTGAGGTGTCATATGGAATGACGCTCCAATATCAATTATCCACTCGTTGTAATCGCTAAAAGGATTTGTCACTACATATAGATCTCCCACGCTATCATCATCATCCTTCTTTGTACCAGAAGATGATGACTCATCCCATTTCTTAGGGCCCACACTTTTATTTATGCAATTCTTTCTTATGTGCCCAACCTGCTTGCACTGCCAGCACCTTGCTTTCGATTTATCACAAGACTTTGACCTTCCCCGAGATTTGCCTTTGAAACCTGATTTTGATTTATCAGTATTCCTCCCTCTAGCAAGCAAAGCCTCATTAGCAGTACCCTTAGAACCTACCCTTCTCTTCTCTTCAAATAACAGGGCAGCAACAATGGTCTCTAAGGACAATGTGTTAACACCAGTACCAATAGAGATAATGATATGCTCCCAAGAGTTTGGCAGTGAAAACAGCAAGGTGCATGCTTTATCTTCATCATCCAGGTTGACATTTACAAATGTGAGTTGTGCGCAGACAGTGTTAAATTCATTTAAATGTGTAGAAAAAGAATCACCTTCAAACATTCGTAGATTGTACAGCCTCCTTCGTAGGAATAGCTTATTCATGAGTAATTTGCTCTAATAGAGACTGCCTAGCTTCGTCCAGAGATCCTTCGCGGTCTTATCAGAGGTCACGTTCACCAAAACGTTGTAAGCAAGGCACAACCAAATCAGGCTTCGCGCCTTTCGATCATTTTTTTATCCAAGTCTACATCTCATTTGATCTTTCAGACTTAGGTGGTGCATCTTTGATCACATACCAAAGGTCCCTGTCAACAAACAGGGTCTCCATCTTCAACTTCCATAACTCAAAACCCTTTCCTCCAAACTTTTCAACCTCGATTCATGATTGGTCGGTCAACATCCCTCACAGATTGATTTCGTAGGTTTCTTAATGTCAAGAAAACCCTAAAGCAACGAAACCCCAATCACAAAACCTTAGCTCTGATGCCAATTGTTAGGTACCGAGCAATCACACAACAATTGAGATAGGCGAAAGAGAGCAAAAGGGAAGAAGAAAATAACACATAGAGTTTAGAAACCCTAAGTGATAAGCGTTTTTCGTGTGGCTTCAAAACAATTAAACTACTCTAATTCTGTAGCACAGGATTAACCTAGGTCGACTCAGAGACACAATCAATATGGTTCCAACTTCAATTCACTAGTAAATAATGGGGGGATTTTTTATCAAACAGTTTGTATGCGCTAAATGAAAATTGTAAAAACACAAACTACGATTAAAGATTAATGCAGAAACTAACAGAATTAATAACAAGTAATGTAAAACAGATTAAAGAGCATCAATCCAATTCACCAAACCAAGCTATTCAAATCATCATCGTTCTCAGAAATTTATCCTAATGTGAAAGTTCATTCAATTTCATTAGGAGCAGTTCAATCGAATTAACCCCTAAATTAATTGAAACCACAAACCCTAATTGAAATATCATCCAATTAATCTGTGCTTTATATTCGAAATTAGGACATGAATCCATAACCTAATCCGCTTTCAATTCTAAACGCATTCATAATCATGAAAACAAAATAGCAATTGAAGAAGAAAGTGAACATTCACACAGAATTTGAAATACTAAACTAGAACTCAAATTCTCCTCTTGCTTGGATTGGGTCCTTGGATTGAGTGATTATTTAGCCTTCCATGATGATCACCAAGGAAAGCCCCATGAAGTAAGTGCAGAAAAATGGAAGAATAGCAAAATGGAAATGAAGAAGATGAAGAACAATGAAGAACAAATGAGAGAAAATGAAGAACAAGCTTTTGATTCTAAAAACTAAAGAAAAGAAATAATAAACTTGTTTGTGCAAAATGTAAAGTGTTGTGTAAGTTTCACTAAGGTCACTAATATGTAGTGACTAAGTCTGAAGAAAAGAATGGGCCATGAACAAAACCCATCAATTCTAATTATTTGCTATTTACAACCATAAAATCAAATTCGCAGTCTAAAATTACAAGTGCAGAGGTTCCGATTTCGAAGCTTAAAATGACCCTCCAAATGACAGAATTGGCCTCGAGCTATTTCTAGCAAACTTGTAGATCTTTTCTTTTATCTTTCCAGGGACTCCTAGAACGCTCCATTCGGAGTTCTGTAGCACTCTATAGGTCCTGCACAAGTCAGATATGTCAAGTGAGCAAAAATCCTAAAATACGCAACAATTAGCAATTAAGCCCACTTACTTGCCTAAGACAAAAACTGAATTAGAATAGGAAAATAAAGGTCCAAGAGAAGTCAAATAGGCTAAGAATGATAGACAAAAATATAACTAAAAATAATAAAATACAATACTAACAACAGTACTGGACCTCGAAAAAGTTTCGGAGGTGCTGCTCCCTACCCCCTGTCGAGGCAACTCTCCCAAGCCCCTGCTCGCTCACCGGAGAGCGATGCCCCCATACATATCTTCTGATGAAATAATATAAGTCATACCCAACAATGTTCATTTATACATCTTCATAACGTTCATAACAATGTTGATAAGGTACAACACACACATGTACATCAAATCTAACCATAATATTCTCAAACTCCAACACTTCGGATAATTTTCGGAATCATACTGTAACAACACTACAATAATATAAACATCAAATATTAATATAAATAAATATATAGCTAAATCTTTATATATAGGACTAGCACACATCATACTGGATCATGAATTTCAAAGTAAAGCTTTCAATTAATGCACCAATTCCAAATAATTATATGAACACTTTACCATACATTTATATGTACATGTAACTAACATGAAACAACGCATAAGAGTAAACAATTCAAACATATAAAAAAGGGTAGAAAGCAAATCTACTGGACACAATTATATAAAACAAATTAACTAAAAGTTGCCATTGAAAATACCTTTCCAAACTAACATGTAACATGAGTTATAATTAAAATCATGGATCTGATGCACTCTTTTAACATGTATATTACAATTAACTAGAATCTCATTTGAATATAAAGCATATGTATTATATATGTATATTAGAATCTCAAATATTTTTAAAACATATATATATATATATATATATATATATATATATATATATGTGTGTGTGTGTGTGTGTGTGTGTGTGTGTGTGTGTGTGTGTATAAATGAAAAAATAAGTATACATGAATTCATATATATTATCTAAGAATACACCACACAATATACCAGGGATCTTCGGTCAATTCCAATTCAACTATTTTGATCAATTCCAATCCAGTATATGCCTAAATACTTAATGTGATTAGAGCTTTCGTCAATTCAAATATCTAATAACCACTGCATCTATGCATTTCATGATAAATCACGTATGTGGAAGAAAAACAAAAGCTTGTGAAATAAAAGTGTCAATATATGTACATGTATACAGTGCGGCGTCCGAAATTTAGAAAGTAAGAAAAAAAATCACTGAGATTGAAAGGCCAATATATCAAGTGTTGAGGTCAGCCAAAATGGGCCAAATTCAAGAGGCCCAATAAGGACCGACCGGGTTTGGCTTTTTAGGAATATTTTGAAGAAAACCGTAGAATAAGCAACGGAATCAAGAGAAATAAAGAATAATGATTACTCAATTAAGGGACATTATGTCAATGACGATACTAAGGGATTCTGTCCATGACCATCCAGGTCTGCATTTATAGGTAAGGAATTCCAGGAGAAAGGTACGTTTTTCTGAATTCTCACTTTTCCTTAGACACAGTGCACACACCCCACGCCTGATTCGGTCCCTCGTGTGCATTGTGATCACCATCTCAGGAATACTTCACCACCATAAGTATTTCCAGAGAGAAAGAGTTCAGATCAAACAGTAACCATCCAACTCCATTGTTGGACCTCTGTTTCTTACAAACAGAACATTGGCGCCATCTGTGGGAAACGTTAAAATTCGACTCCCACCATGGTAAACACGAGAAGACACACTGATGGAAGACCACCCGTGGCCGGGGCACCACCCTCCGTCCGGGTGGAGGACGCATTTTCAGACACCGCATCCTCTCGGCCACAAAATAATCCTTCGGTCATACCAGAGGATCCACCTTTTCGGGCCGAGGGAGAGCAAGGATCGATTCAACGCTTCACCAATAACGCGTTGCAATCCATCCTAGCCCGGATTGAGCGGCTGAAAAGGAGACATGCCCTTCAACGCCAGGAGGACATGAACAACATCATCGCCCAGCTAGACGAGCGGTGCGCAGGATGGAGGCAGGAAGAGGAGCAGTGAAGACAGCATACGGAGCAGCACTATTCGAGACAAAAGGAGAACTCAAGCCGAGAGAGAGCATTTCGCCCTAGTCAGGGCGAAACACCTCTCCATCAGTCGGCCCCTCGGTTGCCACCGACACCTGTGGCACCCCGGGCCGAGGAACGTTCGCATCATGGACCAGAGGCCGCCTTGCATCACCTGGAATGCGAGGACAACCCGGGACATCATGACCGACGGCCTAACATTCCACACCAGCAGGCCGGAGCAGAGGGCGAGGTATACAGGAGAAAATATCGACGCGGACAGCATAACAATAGCCCATTCATTGACGAGATTGTCAATGCCCAGTTCATCGAGGATTTTGATGGATCCTTTCTGTCAAAATACGACGGGAGCCAAGACCCGCAAGTTCACATTGATGAATTTGACATGCAGATGTGTGTGCGAGGGATTGACGAGCCGATAATCTCCCGGATCTTTGTTACCACTTTGATCGGGGCTGTGCAGACATGGTTCCCCACATTGCCGCCACGATCGATACACAACTTTGAGGACTTCGGCCAAAAATTCTTGCTCAACTTCGCAACAAGTAAGAAGCAACCCAAGTCCGAGTTCGCACTTGGAAAAATCTGCCAACATCCAGGTGAAACATTGCAAAGCTATTTAGACCGGTTCAAGGAGGCCGCTTTACAGGTACAAGGACTGGAGGAGAAGGTACACGTCCACTTGTTATCAGCAGGACTTAGTGGGTCATCACGACTCGCGAAGTCTATATATAAGGACCCGGTTAAAACGTTGCTTGAATTCAGGGTCCGATCAAAGAAGTACTTAGAACTGAAACAGATGGAGATCGCGAATACTGTTCCAAAGAGGAAAGGTTCTCCCCCAAGAAA
>QARZ01038541.1:0-26304 GCA_013407115.1 Glycine latifolia
ATTTTAATTTGGATTTTTAATAAATTTTGTTCATTTAAAATCAAATATCGAGAAAAAAAATAAAATTTTTAATTTATTAGAAATTTAAAATAATTTTTTATTAACAACTCAAAATAAGATTTATTTATCGAATACCTAAAACATATTTAGCTTATGCTAATTAGCTTTCAAAACTTACTATTTACAGTTTGCATTAAAGTTATCAATATCAACAGGGAAGACGGTTAGTTCCGCCTTGAAAGCATCACTTTTATTAAACGAGTTGATTTTATATTCATTTTAAGACAATAGTACTTTTATTAATTCATGTTTTATGATTTTTTTCATTTCTATTTAACAAGAATCAATTTTCTTACTATTTTTGGGCCTAAATTAGTCGGTGTTTTTAATTGAACTCTATCAATTATCCATTAGTACATAGGCAAATTTCTAAATAGACAAACAAAATTCCACAAAATACCTCAAATATATTCTAAACATATTTTCATGTCCAAAATATTATTTTTTAAATCTCTGGATTATTCACTGATTGTTTCATAATTCTCTTTTCTTAGTTTAATTTATAATATTTGTTTTATTAAATTTCTATCTAGATGTTCACAGAAATTATTTTTACACTTTAGATACTTTTTTAAATTTTATTATGACCTTCAATTTTATTTTCCCTTAAGTTTTAAAAAAGAAAAAATGAATATATTACAAGAACTAAAACAGAATAACAAATAGCCAAATCCAAAAATAGGAAGTTTACAAGAATCATTTTGAAAATTAAAAATTTAAGGCCAAACAAGAAAAAACAGTGAATTATAAGGATAAAAAATATATCTAATTCTATTATTATAGGGATTAAAACAAAAAAAATATTAAAATAATTAAAATAAATTAAATCTCAAAGACAGTAACCAAAAAGATAATTTTACAAGGATCTCTTGAAAAAATATTTTATAAGGATTAAAACAAAAAATTAATATATTATAGAGAGCAAATTGTATATTATAGGTCTATTTTTTATAATGTTTAGTGTACATATTACTATACCGTTAAAAAATTATATATCTTGTCATTTGTTCAATAATTAATTTCTCTAAAGAAATAAAAATAAGACTAAAACTAATCTAATCTAAACTGTATTAGATTGAATCAGATTTAAATTTTAAACCAATTTGATCATACGATAAAATTATAAATTCCAATTTAATACAATCTAATTTCAAATCCAATTCAAACTGTATCTTGTATATATAGTTGTTACTTTTTATTTAGGCATTCTGGAGTTGCCATGGACAATATTTTGTTTTCAGTGGGGTCTTGGCTTATGGATTTTCTGGCCTGTGAATTCTCTTTTGTGCAGTGGAATTCTCCGGTTCTTTTTGTGGCACTCGGGATTGAGATTAACAGAATTGTGTTCTCTTTCTTGCTTCATAGAATCGGTTATTAACTTCAGCAAGCCATCTAGTTTTACATTCATGCCTCTAACTCACTTGTAAAATGGCCATAAACAAATTAATTAAGAATGGCCCAAATATGGATAGTGGGAAATTAAAGTCTTGTTGCATCTCCCACCGTGCAAGAGGTTTGTCCACCATTTGATATCAACATCAACATCAACAACACATTTAATTCAAATTAATTGAGATCGGTGGTAGATGAATCCAATGATAAATCAGAAAAAAGAAGAGAATGGGAGAGGAAAAGAAAAAAGTGGAAATAAGACAGTCCACCATTTGATATATTATTTATAAATTCAATGGCACGGATATTCTATGATTAACTAGCAAGATTACTTGCAAATTATTCATGTTTAAACGATTAATATTATAGGTGTTATTAGAATTTTGAAATAAAATATTTCATGTGTTTGGTAAACAACTATAAGTTTAATAGTCATGTATTTACAATATAAAATAATTTACATTGCTATCTAATTATAAATTATTGTTTGTATGATTTTTAAGATAAATATAATAAATATCAATAAATTTATCATAAATGGTAGTTTGTGATTGGATGGTGGAATAAAACTATTCTACACCGTGAATGCAACACCTATTTTCTCAACAATTATCTTTTTCATCATTGGCTTTTATGATTTGGGAGAAACCAACACATCTTGTCGGCCATATCTTTGTCTCCCTCTGACGGAAGAGAGTGGTAATTACTATGTGGAACGTTTTTGAGAGGTACAAGGTTTGTGGAGAGAGGAAACAAATTAGAGGGGGAGGGTGTTGTATGGATATGGAAGAGGGTGCATTGAAAACGGAGGAGGAATAGATAGGGGTATAATGTGCATGTTGTTGTTGTTGGTTTTTCTAACAACATATCTAATATAGATAATTATTTAAAAATTAATAATCATGTTAGTTGATTATCGCATATCTGAGCAATTGAATTTATAAATAATACTATATATCAAATGGTGAACAAAAGTCTCGCTCAATGGGAGACTGATAAGTGATTTTTATATCATTTATTTGCTACTCTTGATTAGTAGTTTATTGTCCTTTTTGGTGTGTATTTAATGTCTTTAGTGTTGATTAATAATTTAGGCTTTTAAATAGATTTTTATCTCTTAGTAGTTAAAATTTCAGATTTGTACAGTTTTTGTATTTAGGCCATAACTTTTGCTACCAATGTCTGTTTGAGCTGATTTTTCTTTTGTTTTTGAGATTATTCAAATATCTACAACTTTCATGAAGAAATCAAGCTCAAATTCTGTCAAATAGATGGACGAAATTGACCCTGAAGTCAGCAACAGAAATTTGGAATTTATGAAATAGCTAGGGGCAATTATGTCATTTCACTCAAAAAGTAAAAATTAGATATTTTATCCCCTTTTTAAGCAATTGAACTGGGCTGGAACAGAAAAATGTACTGTTTTGCTTCTTATAAAACAGAGTCACGAAGCTTGGGAGAAGAAGAATAGAAGCTTTTACCAATTTTGCTTTATTTTCATGATTTCATTATCTGTTCTTGTATTTTCTTCTGCAGATATAACTATGCTAGGCTAAAATCCCTGAAAACAACTCATATTGGAGATTTCCATGGATTAATCTAGAGGATTTGTGCTCCTTTGCTCAAATTTGTTTCTCCTCTTTCCTTATTTTTGTTTGTGCTATTGATCATGTATTTTATCATGGTTTTGTGTATGATTATGTGTTTGTTTCTAGATTCTGATTTCTTTTCCATTTTCTACCCTTGTATTATGCTCTATTTTTGTTTTTGAGCTATCTCATATATATTCTATTTTCTATTTTAGTTGTATTTGTGTGTTTTTGTTGTTTTAGTTGCTCTCTGAATTTTGTTTTATTGTTTTTCTGGTTAATGGAAATTCCTGTTTTGGTGTAGGTTGTATTTCTGTTGTTGGTTCCCTTTATATTTCGTTTTTATTGATTTTCTGTGCATTGTTTGTGCAATTTCTGATAATAGGGAAGGAAGGGATTAAATGCTAGATTTAGTATTTAGGTTGATTTATCCAATGATCATTAATTAGACCGGTTTAAAATGATCACTGTGCGATTGTAATTGTGAACATGCCGTGTTTAATTGAATGCTAGGCGATTGTCTAGTAGGAAGGATATTCTAAGTGAATGCAGAGATTTTGGTTTGTTTAGAATCAACCACAAAACTGTTTATTATTTTATCCGATGATAGATATCCAAGGAATCTCAATTCTGAGTTGGTTACTCATTTTTAAATCATTAAATTACTTCTAACGTTCTATTGTTTTAATCTTTTTGAACTGAACTCAAACCCCCCCCTTTTACATTCCTGTTAATTCTGACAATACAGTGCCAGTTCCAAGTGTGAAACGATCCAGGTTTACTACTATACTATTGAATCTGTTTAGCCTGGTATTTGACTGAGTTAGACAGCTCACGTCAGAGACACCAAAAGCTTTCACATGCTAGGTTGCACCTTTTTGCTATCTAATATCCAAGCATAATAATAAGTCAAGACTTAGTGAGTTTCAAAACAAAGGAGTGGCATAACGAATTGGCAAATCGATGGGAAATTTTATAAAATGGGATAAGTGCAATGAAAGTATTATGGGAAAATCTTTCAAATAAGAGTAAGAGTGGATATAAGTCGACCACTAAAGTGAAATTACTCTAAAACTTGGAGAAAGTTTGATAAAGAAGACTTTTTTCAAATATGAGAGATTAAGAAATCTTTGTTTCTTGTGCAAATGCTTGGATAATTTGATGAAGGAGTGACTGTGGGGAAGAAGATACGAATGAAATTAATCTAGATGATTTACCCTATGGGACATGGATGAAAGCATCTCCCATGAGAGCATACATATGGTGACTGGAATCAAGAATATAATAAGGTAAATATTGGGAGCTTTGGAAGGAGGTTATTGGAAAATACAAAGAGCACTCAAATTCGGTTAAAGGGAAAGGGACATACTTGAGAATATCGGAAAAAGGAAAAGTTTCAACAGTGGCCAACTCTGCCACTATTTCAGAAGTATTGTAGGTGCTAGAAGGATGTCACTTGGACAAGGGCTCTATTACTAGGAAAGAAAAGCAGACAAAACAGACCTTACCATTGATGAAGGTGAAGGTAGTACTTGAATCTCTATGTCTAAGTGTGATTATTGATGTAAAAGAATGTGTTAATAAGGAAAAAGGTAAATGTCTCTCCCCATTTCTTTCAAATAATGAACTTGAGGAGAGCTATGTAACCCCCTTTATTTATATTAATTTAGGTGTCCTCCGACAATCCTCTACACATGTCCTTTCCACATTAGGTCTTGTAAGCCACATGTATGTGTGTATGCAGTCTCTTGGCTTCATACAAGGTATGAATGAGTTGTTGTGTGTCTCTGACATGTCAAAGACGTGGTGCCTTGCCTGATTTTGTCGCCACATCCCAACGATATTGGATAGTACTTAATAGTACAAACGTCTTAGGGTACTTGGATATATGTGGCACTTGGATGGTAGAATCAATTGGTCCTTGAGTCGATGAAGCAACTCATGCACAAGATGGACTTATCATGCATTGGTTTTCAGATGTTCAAGTGAGCTGGGTGATTTGTGGATTGCTAGTTGTTGGACTCTCGATCTTAAGTGTAAGTCAATTTTTCTAGGGAAAAATCAAGGTTCACAGCTCACCAAGCATTGAGTTTATTGGCATAAATACTTGAGTGTGTTGAGTCAAATCTAAATAAAATATAAGCATACAAACTAAAACATAAAAAAATTGATTGCTTTAATTAAACCCAAATTGTATTGTTTTTTTATGCTCATGAAGGTTGCTCCTTCAGTGGATAAGATGACTCATGCATAGGATGAACTTAACATGGATTGGTTTCAGATACCTGAGTGAGTTGGATGATATGTGGATCACTAGTTATTGGACTCTAGATCTTAAGTGTAACTTGGTTGTTCAAGGGAAAAGTCAAATGGTCCACAACCCAACAAGCATTAACTTGGTGTAAATGCTTGAGTGTTGTGAATTGAATCTAAAAAAATAGAGGCATATTGACTAAAACATAAAAAAATGTTTGTATTATTAAACCAAAATGTTATTATTTTTATGCTAATGTAGGTTGGTGCTTGAGTCGATAGGTGGACTTACCATGGATTGATTTTCAAATATCTGAGTGAGTTGGATGATCTATGGATTAATAGTTGTTTAGCTCTTGATCTTAAGTGTGAGTTGGTTCTTCTAGGACAAAGTATCAGCCCACAATCCACCAAACATTGAATTAATCTTTTGGTCCCTATAATTACAAAAAAAAAAAGGAAAAAAAAATGCAAAACTGTGCCTTAAATAGGATGGCATTTGATCATAGCTCAACTGAAGGGTAAAATGTCATTTTCCTTTTGTTTTATGTTCCATATCTCATGGTCTCTCACATATTCCTACCTTTCTAAATCAAAATTTGAGAATAGAGAACATCCTAAAGTTCGCACTGCTAGTGGAACTCCTCGGCACTTTTTCACAATTTCTTTTCCCATATCCACTAGATTTGGATATTTTATTTCTTCGCCCTACTTTAATGCCCATTTGACAAACAGAGATAAAGAATTCTCCGTTGAAAGGCCTTCTAAAACATACGAGGGAACAATGCCCATCATTGAAGCAATTGAGTTACTTCATGTTTTCACTAGGATTTTGCTTCCCATTGCGCCAACTTGTATTAAATCTTTTAACTCTATCCATTTTGCACGATCATCATTCCATATGTCATCCAAGACTAGTAAAAACTTCTGACCAGAAAGCTTACATCTTAGACGACTTTGTATCTAAGTTGTTAATGTTTTCTTGGTGTAGCAATAGCAATACCAATAGCAAAGTTGATGATTTTAATAATAATCTGCCTAATGTCAAAGTCACCAGAGATACACACCCATGTCTGCAATTGGAAAAGTTGATCCATCCTCTTATCTTTGAACATCAACTTTACAAGTGTGGTCTTCCCCAAGTCTCCAATACCCACTATGGGAATAACACACACACACTTTTATCTCCAACCCCGTCACCATGAGGGTGAGGTTGCTTCAAAAGCTTGATAATTTCTTCCCTATCATTGTCCTTTCCTATCACCCCTGAAGCATTAAAATGATAATAAGTCATATCTCCTTTGCACAAGTTTGTGATCAGCATCAATCCTCTCAAGACCAAACTTTTTCCCATCAGCTACTATCTTAATCAATCTATTCCTAACTTTTTTTATTTGACGAGCCATTCTAAGACGGAACACAAGCGAATTAGATGGAGAAAAGAAGTGGCCTACCTTCATCCTGGTACTGCCTGATGCTTTGATAACTTGCTTTCTCAAGTTTTGGCACTCAAATGTATCCAATATATACATCTTCGGCATGGAAGCATACGTTTAGAATCTGCCTCATTCATTCGCGCAAGCCATGCTTTTGCTCCTTCTTCTCCTCAGCATCCAACAACACACCTTTCACAATTGACAATGTGTTTGTGATTCCTTGCAGATCCCCATACACACAGTAGGATCCAATAACCTCTTCATAAATATAAGAAGCAAGCTTCCCCAGCAGTGATTCAGCAATGTCGAACACGGCCATGTTCAGGAAAAAGAGAAACGGAGTTAGGGTGTAAGTTTTTGGTGTTATAATTGGTCGTCCCTTTGTCACTTGCTTTTAAGGATGGACTCAGACATCATACACAATATTCCATGCACTATGCTTATGTCCAAAGCTATCTTATCATAATCCGACCTTTATCGATTTGGTCAAAACACTGTGTCACTAAATCAGAGATCAATCAATCCAGTGAGTCTTATATGATACGGTATAGATTATAATAAAATTATAACATTATAAATAAATATATAATTTATTTAAGTTTGCACTGTATATAACTAGATACATAGTTTAGTGTAAGCTATGCTCTTGCGGCCCTATAGTGTCCAGTCTTCGAGTCTGGATTCTGGAATGTGGCCTTTTTGGATCTGTTTTTAGAGATATAAATTTTATAAAGAAAATATGAGAATATAAATTAAATTTTACATAATTTGATCTAATGGTTAAAGGAACCAAGGATCTCATGCTTGCAAAACTTGCTTAGTTTTTACTGATTTTTAATTTAATACTAAACCCAGGCCATCAGATTTCAACGTTCTTATTCCAGCCTAAACAAGCCCTAGACAGTGTGCTTGATTGGACAAGTCATCATGAATGAGCCAGCCTTGGAAAAGTACGTGACCACTGACCTGCTACTAGCTTTGGAACCGTTATTGGAAACCATGAAAAACATAAGACAATAAAAATATTATGGAGTGACTCGGCTGCACGGGCTAATCCTTGTTGCACCGGTTTAGTACGGTTAAAAGCTGGTTCATGATGTCATTCCATATAGCCTAATCCGGGTTGCACTGGTTTAGTATGGTTCAAAGCCACGAGACAAAGCCCAAAATGTCACGAATAAAAAAAAAATGTCCAAAATGTCATGGATCCGAAACATTTTCCCAAAGTGCCACATCACCTATTTCGCTGGCCACATCAGCGAAGTACGTGGGCTGACGTGATGACGCATGAGTGAACGACCAAATTCGCTACAGAGAGGGGTGAAATAGGCATGACATGTGGCAAAATTTAAAAATTGCGTATAAACTTCGAACGGCCATAACTTTTGACTGGAACGTCCGATTGAGGCGAAATCGGTGGCCAAACGCTCGAAATTGAGAGGAGAAGCCGCTAAAAAGTTCCAAAGGGGACTTGGCCAAATTTTTTTCCCAAAAGAGGCCTTTAAGTGCCTCAAAATTACGATTTAAGATTCAATCATCAAAAAAATTCATTTTTATCTACTTTTTTAATTATTTAATTAGTTATTTTAATGTTATTTTTTATTTTTTCAATTACTTCTCTGAATTTTGAACGTTTTAACATATCGTACACCTCCATCGGACATTTTCATCAAAAGTTATGATGTAAAATTGATAGTGCATATAAACTTCGAACAATGATATTTTTTGATAGAAATGTCCGATAGAAGCATAGGATATGTCAAAACATTCAAAATTCAGAGAAGTAATTTGAAAAAATAAAAAATAACATTAAAATAACTAATTAAATAATTAAAAAAGTAGATAAAAATGAATTTTTTTGATGATTGAATCTTAAATCGTAATTTTGAGGCACTTAGAGGCCTCTTTTGGGAAAATATTTTGGCCAAGTCCCCTTTAAGACTTGCCAGCGGCTTCTCCTCTCAATTTCGAGCGTTTGGCCACTGATTTCGCCTCAATCGAACGTTCCAGTCAAAAGTTATGGTCATTCGAAGTTTATACGCAATTTTTAAATTTTGCCACGTGTCATGCCTATTTCGCCCTTCCCTGTAGCGAATTTGGTCGTCCACTCATGCGCCGTCACGTCAGCCCACGTACTTCGCTGATGTGGCCAGTGAAATAGGTGGCGTAACACTTTGGGAAAATGTTTCGGATCCATGGCATTTTAGGTGTTTTTTTTTTATTCGTGGCATTTTGGACTTTGTCTCCAAAGCCACTCAATGTCGTCATTCTGGGTGGAATGCATTTCGAATCCAATAGTGCATTTGGTGGATACGATAAGAAAGAATAATATAATTATCTTGTTATAATTTGTTGTTTGCTGCATCATTAGAATATGATAGTATTATATAATATTAGTATTATATAATCCTATTGTCAGCGGGATGATGGAAGAATGAGAGTTTAGTTAACATAAATATCCATTTAGCATAGTGGAGAATGTTCTCTCGAGAGTGAAGAGGAGTGTATATTTCTGGAATATTTTTAAAAAATAAAATAAAAAAGGGAATCTACTATAAAAATGACACATTTCTAGCTGTGCTAATTCAAGTTTCTAGCACATGACTTTTAATTATTTTTCTAAAAATGGATTTTTATGCTAATAAATTGCCACCTTATTATTCTAGTTTTGCACATTAACAAAGGAGATGCACGTCAGCTACACTGTCAGCAATTTAATTAATATAAATATATAAGACTTAATTTCATTTAATATGAAAACTTAATTTAAACAATTAAAATTGCCCATGTGATAAGTTACAAAGACTAAAAATATAATCGAGTAAAAAATTTATAAAAATAACTTAGATTTTAAATTAGTAATAAATAATAATTATATTATGTGGATAATAAATTAATTCCAATGTAACAAAAAATCTCAATAAAAAACACCAAACATCAATCATCAATTAATGTGTAATTGTTTCAACTTAATCAAATATTTCGAGTTCAAGTCTTGGATATATAACTGCATTAAATATTTTGGAGGATGATCTAAACAAAAAAACTCAATAAAAAATTCCTAGTAAAATTTATTATTTAATATCTAAAATTAACAATAAATGAAATTTATTATAGTTATGATATTTTTTAAGTGAACCACTACTAAAAAAAGGGTCTTTTACAACATTGGTTTAACTCAGTTGTTCAAAAACCATCCTGAAAGAAACACGGTGGCATGCTTGTAAATAAAAGACGGTTTTTACTAACATTCTAAGACGGTTTTCGTAAAACCATCTTAGAAACTTTTTCGCTTTTTTAAAATAATTGATTTCTCCCTCTGCGTACTGTCTCTCACCTGTTTGTATTCTCACTCACCCTCTCACTCTTTGAAACAGCCTCTAGGGTTCCCAAAATCCCTTTTCCACACAGCGTCGTCCTTACCGGTGTCGCTGCTCCCAAGGTTGTCTACTGTTGTCGTCGCACCTAAGACGGTTGCCATCATACCTAAGTTCAAACCTTACCGGAAGACGACGACGATGTCATTTTGCAGGAGCAATCCCCATTGTCGACAACTACAACAGAGTCGCCAAAGACACTTGCAAGCGCGTCGCGGTGTCTTGCTCGGCTCCTCCTTTAAAGGCATCATCGACGTCTTGCTCAGCTCCTCCTTCAAAGGCACTATTGACGTCACCAACAGCTACGCCGGTACGGATTTGATCTCTCTCTCTCTTTCTTTCTCCAATACTTAGGGCTTGTTTTATTTATTCCCTTTTCACTTTTTGTTTCTCCAATACTTAGGGTGTTGCCCTTCAGGCCGAGGTGGTGAAAAAGCCCAAGGGAGCTATTCTACATTCGATCTTCGGAGAAGAAGAGGAAGAAGAGAAGAAACCCGCTTCTGCCAATGTTCTCTCCAACGGCGGTGAAAAGGGGATCCGGTTCTAACGGGTCCGTTGGAATCAGGGATTTGATTTCTAGTTTGTATAATCAGCAGTGCCCTCAGGTGGATTCTCACAACAACGGATCGGTTTCGGTATCCAATGTTGCTGCTCCCAATCTGACGTGCTCGAACAGAAGCAAATTGAATTCGGATGAGGATGAGGATGGATGGGAATTCAGGTCTGCAGAATGGGAAAGTGGAACCCAGAGCCAGGATGTTAAGGTAATAAAGCGAATTTGTAGGTTCGGGATTATAGAACTTAAAGCTAAAGAGAATGCTGGAAATGATAATTATGCTTGATCTTACTTTCTTGAGTTTTGGAATTGTCGGTGGATCTTTTTCTGTATCTTGTTCAATGGAACGAGTTTTAGGAAAGCTATGTACATGGTATAGCAAAGGAGCATGTTGTGGGGTGGTATAGCACTGGTCCAAAGCTGCGAAAAAATGATCTTAACATTCACGGCTTATTTAATGAGTATGTTTATTGATCTGAAATCCTCTGTATAATGATTTTTAATTGCTATGTGAATTCTTCACTTCATTTGACCATTAATATTTCACGTTTTGCTGAAAAATAATATAGTGGCTTGGCTTAGAAACAAGATGATATAAACTAAAAACACCAATCTGGCATGTCGTGTTTGTGTGTGCAATTTTGGCTTGAGTGTTTGTCTTATTTTCATGATGCTTTCAGGGATGATATAATGATATAGTATGTGGCTAGAAAAAAAACTGGCACACCTGTTATCCGAATAAGTTCAGTTACAGAAGCAGAGGAATTTCTGAGAAATCAAGCATTTATTGTTGGTTGATTTGATAAATTTGAGGCAAGTCTAAATCAAACTGTTAAATGACTAAGCACTGTAATTAGAAATTAAATCTCAATTTCCAATATCAAATTATCAATTGCACTGTATTAAAATTTAGCTTAAAACTTTGAAGTAATTGATCATGGCACCTCTAACTTGTCTGTTAGTGTTATTATTATCCAAAATAATATGAGAGTATGTTGTAAATGTGTCAAGATTGGGAACAAATTAATTCACAATTCTCAATTCCTTTATCAGGTAATTACTAGTTGTTTTGGAAATAACTAAGGTTGAATTTTTTTATAATATTATATATACGTAGGTTCTGTCATATATATGTTTACTATAGTTACTTATGGAGTTATGGTAAAATCTTACATGTAATATAAGAGATTTTAGTTTTAGAATAAAATTGCTTTATTAGGAAGTTAGGGAATAATTGGGAAAGATTGGTAAGAGTATTTATTTCATTGTATTATTCTGTAAACAAGGCACATAGTCAACAGGGAAGTGATGTTGACATTGGGGAAAGATTAAATTATTGTCAATATTGGACGTGGAGCTCTAATTAATGAGAAGGAATTGGTGAGGTTTTCAATATGGCTGATTCTCCACTGTATCATGTAAGTATTGGCAATTATATATACTTATCATTATTTATAAAAATGTTTTTTTGAACCTATGAAGTAATGTATTCTCTATTTTAGCATGAAACCGAGTTTCTCTACAAGAGAGATCATGTAGAAATGTATTGAGTTTCTTGGCAACTTAAAGGTAATTTATGAATTTTATTTTATTTTAAAAAAATTAGTGTCTTGCTTTTATTCATTTATAATGTTCACATTTTTATTTTAAAAAAAATTAGTTTCTTGCCAACAAGGAAGTTATGTGAAGGTTCATGATTTTCTTATATTTAACACATCCCTATCTTAAAGGCCCCTTGTGCTTAAAGACTGTGAATGTCATTTATATACAAAGGAGAAATTATACATTCATTTTTTATTAAATAATCTCATTTTAATTAGATGATCAATATAATTAAGATAATTATTTTATTCTTAATTCAGCTATTAATTAAGTTATTATCATATTTAATTATTCACCTTTCTTCCTCATATTATTTACGTGTAAAACTAAAATTTCAAATATGGTTTCAACGTGTTGGTAAGTAGACACTATTTTCTAATTTTATGGTAGTGTTCTTAATCTCATATATTACTTCACTAGAAATAAATATTCTAATCATATATTACTCCTATATTAACGTGATTTGGTGTGAAGGTATGAAAATATAGTATGATTTCCAATGTTATTAGTTACTATATTTGTGCATGGCAAAATAAAAATAATGTTATTAGTTACTTTTGTCAATTATCTAGTTAAAAGTTCTTTATTCCTTTAGTGACGTCAAGAAATAATGATTATCTCAACAATACTGTGTTGCCATTGCATATAGATCATATGAAAAGGAGAAACTTCCAAGTAATGAAGAACTACTTTCTCACTGGTCTTTACCAGAGGATGATCTTATTTTCCTAGCCATTGTTGGTGTTAAGGTATGTATTTCTTTAGAAACCTGCCTATCATTGTCATCTTTGTTTTTGTGTGTATATGATATTATGTCCTCATGGTTTTTCTCTCTCATTTAAAGTTAAAGTTGTTAAGCATCTTGTTTTCTGGAGAATTAATTGTTTTATTTTTTCCAAAAGCTATCAGGAAGCTTTCCATATACAAGCTATTATTTTCAAAATTAATCTGAACAAAAATAATAAACAAAAAACATTTTCCATCATATTAACTGTCTGATTCATTTACATCTAGCCCAAAGTCTAAATCGTCAGGACGGTGCACAAAAATGTCTTTAAGTTCAATTTGGTCTTATTGTTTAAAGATTCAATTAGATTATGTGTGTTTTTAAAGATAATTCAATTAGTTTTTTTAGTTTTAAAATGTTCAAGTAGGTCTTTTATTTTTGAAAATAGGTTCAATTTCATTATTGTTTTTTCATCTACTCCAATTTGTTTTAAAAAATAAGACCAAAATTAATTTTAAATAGGATCAAATAAAACTTATTTTAAAAAATAAAAAATATGTTATTCACACGTTTTTGTAATAAATTTGATTTTTTTTAATAAAAAATTCATAGGAAATGATTATATATTGCTTAATTAGCAATTAAATTATTATAATGAAAAACCAAAGCTTAAGGGCAAGGAATGGATCAAAAGTATAATACGGAGACCTCACAAGGCATTTGCATTGGGTGCTGAATTTTACACATTATTTTATGACTTAAATATATTTTTTTGTCTTTATTATAAATTAGAATTTCGTTTTTATACCTATAAATTAATACTTTTCCAATTTGCTATATTTTCTCATAAAGGTATTATTATGATTATGTTAGGGACAAATTGTATGGTAATTACTTTCAAATTATGCATAACTTTTCTGCATAATTTATAAGTAGTTATGTGCAATACTAGAAAAGTGCTAATTTCCTTCAATGTCTGTTTTTTGAGGTATGATTCACTCTGAATTTAATTAGTTCAGGTTCATAACTATTTTCTAGGCTATTAAGGTATGCTCATGCTATGTACATCCATGTCATTACTATTTTATGATACAAATTTTCATTAAAAATAACTATATGGGATGATGACGACAAATCAATTCTCTTTAAGAATAAAAAGTTATTCTTTATGATGTCTGTTTTTTTATAAAAAAAATGATACAAATTTATATCAAACACTATCAATTAAATAATAAAAATATCATACTAAATAAGAGAATGTGAACACAGGGGATTTGCACTGCTATGGTGAGCTACACTTCTGTTGCATAATGGGTTTGTTACAAGCAGGTCCTGGTGCCTAGCATTGAGATGGTATTAAGATGTCTTGAAGGTTAGTTTTGGTGATTGTCTGGCTGAAGTGAAAGGGGTTGTGTACTAGCTGCGTCTCTAACCTGAAGTTTTGATTTTGTTTGGAATTTTCAGAAGCTTTAGAGTTTAAGTTCCTTTTGAAGCCCAAGTACATCGATAATCCTTGTTTTATTGAGGAGGGTCCAAGTCGAGTACTTATTGGGGGAGCATTGCAATATGGTGACAGGCTGGCCTTGTTTAGGCTTGATAATTATCAAGTTCTTGAGTATCGAGTATTTGTAGTAATGACTAATACAAGAATATTTTTCTTCTCCTTTTTTGTTCCCTGCAGGAGCCTAGAGTTGTGTCCAAGCTCCAAGAAGAGGTTTCATGAGATTCTTGGGAATCGTTTCATTTGAGAAAGTGGTTTCTATTTCACTTCTAATTATGGTAATGTCACTTTGTAGTTTATCTGTTTTCCAATGGTTGAGTTGTCTTGCCTTAAATTTGGCTAGAATTTCTGTTAAATGTTAAGTAGTACTCTAGTACTGAGTCTTCAAGATGAAGTCTATAGAAAATGGCAATACCGTTAACATCAACTATCAAAATAGATGGTTAGGCTTCTCCCTCTCCCCACAAATGGTCAATATAGGTGTTCCTTCACACCTTCATCAAACACAGCCTTCACCCGCAGCTATTGAAACACTTCCACCAAGCTTTTATCATCATACCCCTCTCCATAGCTATGGCCTTTACTATGGACTAGAAGGTGAACACGTTGGAATGACTTCATCCTTGCCTATCATGCCCCTTAAATCCAATGCCTCTCTCTCTGGAATAAGTTCTTACTTTTTTGTCCTATCTCTATGTTTTTAACTAGTTAAGGGGTATGTTTGGTTCAGGTCTCTTTTACCTTTCAGTTTCAGATGTTGTCCAAAATTTGTTTGTTATGTCATCCAAATCAGCGTTCTTAACTCCTCATCGTACTAACCTATTTGATTCTTAATTTGTGGTGAAACACATTTTAAATTTGTGGGAATATTTCACTGCTTGTCTTTTCTATAATATATCTTGTAAACTGCCATGGTTTTTCATGTGCCCCTCACGTGATTTTAATTGTGTTTCATTACTTACAATAAGTTGTTGAATGAGTGGATATTCACCTTCATTGTTAGAGTAGTAGTGGTCCAACACCATTTTTGGACTTCATAAAAGCTTGATTTGCTATTATTATTATTTAGGGACCCTGATACAATTAGTTGGATTCCAGTGTTTATATATTTTGTTTTTCTTTATTTACTTTTTCATATTTTGCTACTTTTATTTTTTGTTATTATTATTTTGTTCTTTACTTTATTGTTTTCTGACACACATGTCATTATGTTACAGTATGGCATGCATGAAATAAATACAGGCAAACTTGGATATGTAGCTGACTTTACCGAGGAGGTTACAAAAATCATCATACATTTGTTATTCAATTACACAATAGGAGTTACGACAATTAGATAGTTGTTAAATATGGGATTTACCTTGTATATTGTATGGATTATGACAGTATATATATCTTGTAGACTTATTTTTGACCATTGTAATTAGAAACATTGAAATTAATATATACCATGAAATGATTTTTATTTTTATATATTTCGTATGACTTTTTTTTATATACCGCGACTTTTATTATCTAGGTGTAAAATATTTCAAAAAAAAAATAAAAGAAACTACATCGATTCTAAAAAAGAACCGTCTTAGAAAGTGTTGTTCTAAGACGGTTCGTGGACAATAATCGTCTTAGAAAATGTGTCTTTGAATTTTTTTTTCATATCACACATTCTAAGACGGTTCTTAGGTAAGAATCGTCTTAGAATGTGTTTTGTTTTTAATTTTTTTTTCTAAAACATGAATTTAAGACGGTCCTAGAATGACGTAGAATGTCTTAGTATACTACAACGCCCAGGTCAACGACGGTTGCGGAACCGATGTAGAATGGGATAAAGAACCGATGTAGAAAATGCTTTTTTAAGTAGTGAACCTTAAGTGTCTAAGAACCTGAAACAATCTTTTAATTGAATTGACGCCTTACACAACCTTGCACCATTCAAAGTTCAAACCATATCATGATAATGTACTCCACAACTTGTTGCGCAAGTTGTGCCTTTATGGACGGAACGCAGAGTAACTATAATAGTAGAAGAGTCAAAACAAATATTGGAATTGGAAACCCAATGGCAAGAAATAGAAAAATGTCTAACAAGATGGAAATGCCAATTTTAAGATAGGGTACTGAATTCACAATTCATGTGTGTTGCAGTGCAGCACCAAAAGAAGAGATCGATGAAGTGCATGTGACAAATGTTAGAGTGGTTGGGGTTCCTTGTCCTGTGGTTTAAGTTTTGCAAAGTGAATTGGCAACATCAGACATGTCTCGTACTTAAAATAATAGGGGAATGGAGAAAAATGATAATGATGGGAAGAGTATTGGAAGATCTTATACTTAAAATGATGAAAGGGGAAGTGAGAAACTCCAGAAATTCAATTTGTGTAATTTGTGGTATTGCATTGTAAATTTTAAAATAGTTCATATGTTTATTTTTTTTAAAATTACTATTACTATGTTAATGAAATCTTACAGTTCATTACTACTATCTAAAAGTTAGAGAAATAGTGAAAATTAAAATGTAAACCATAAGCATAACTAATGAAACTCTTAGATATTTCATGAGAGTGATTGATCTTTCTGGATCTCTTTTATAAACTTATTATTAAAATAGATATGTTTTAAAATATATTACTAGAGTGGGTTTGTTTTTTACCAAGATCAGGTGAATCAACATTTTTTACTTGTTTCATTTTCTTAATTCGAATAAACGTTTTATGCTACATGAATCAACAATCACAATTGCTACTCTCACTTGACGTGACATGTACAACAAAACAACAATTCGAATCTGTTGATTTCTTTTAATAGAATGAAACAACTATTACATTTGTCATGTCCTGGAATTTTTAAAATGGTATGATCTTGTTCAAAGCAGATAATAATTAGGAGTGACAATGTGGATCTTGACTCTACGATCGGGCTAGGTGACTCAACCCGCCAACCTACATTTATCCACTCCGCCTAATTTGTCAACGCAATAAGTCAACGGAGGAGATTAGGTGGGTTGATCACCATCATATATCTATATATTTATATATATTTGAAATGTAAATACTAATAGGTGTTTAGATTTTGGATTATCATTTTGTATTTTTTTTAAGTTTGGTGTTATTCAAAAATCAAAATACACATTTGTTATTGTTTTATATTGTTTAAAAAATTCAATTGCTCTAATATTAATAGAAAAATTTATATTAAAATCAAATTTAAAATAAATAATTGATAAATTTTACATTCTATAACTAAATTTGTTCATTTGTATTAATTTAATAAAATAAGATATTAAAGTTTTTTTTTTTTCATTTCTAATCGGCCAACCCGTCAATCCACCAATCCACTGTTAAACAAGTTGGCATGGGCCATATTTTTAGTCTGATCTGCCTCCTATTTTTACAAGCTAGTGGAGGTCGAGCTAAAATGGATTGAGCTCAACTGTTTTATCACCTTATCATTAATATGTTTTAAAACGGACCCATTATAAAAATAAAGTTTATAAAAAAGACTAAGAAAAGTCAATAACCTATTCCATGATCCTTTGAAAGATTTTTAAAACATTCATTTAACTATTAAAAATTAGTTATAGTTATAATTATTTTCAAAGACTAACATATTATTAATTCGAATGAAGCTGAATTAAGATCTTTTAAATAAAATTTGGATTTTGAGTTTTATAAATAGAAAAAAATAATTAGAAAGAATACTAATTAAAAGTCAAGTTTTTTTAATAATGATTAATCATTATTAACATGATAGATGCTTCAAGTCAATAAAATAATAACCCAAAAAATTAGTCTTCAAAGAATAAATTTTTGGTATAATATTAATTTTTTAGGACTTTGCTAATTAGTATTCTTAGAACATTAATCAAAAATTAAAAGAAGAAATATTTATTATGAAGATTATAGAAAAATATAAAAAAGTTATGGATAATATAATTTTATGCATTCTAATAAAAAAATATTTTTAATTCATTAATCAATATCCTAAAAATATTGAATATCATTTTGTCAATTGTTATACTAAGTCTGGATGCTATAGTGTATCATGAACATATTTGGTAGAGATACATCTAGAAAGAATAAGTATTATAATTTAAAAAAAAAAAAAGAACTAGGCATGGTAAGGTTGCCGGCTGAAACAAGCTAGATATTGCAATTAATTTTTTACATAATAACTTTACAATTATTTTGGTATCGAAAAACTATTGTTTGAAGAAGCAATTGTTGCATAAATTAATACCTCGGAATACTTTCAAAAGATTAAAACGACAACTTACTTGAATGAAAAATATGATTGTAACAACCAAATGTCACATAAGAAAATAAGAAATTGTGTATAAAAAAAAAAGATAAAACATTGACTGAAATATATGGTACACACTAAGATGACCAGACTTAAAAAGAAATCACGTGATAAATCAATATTGATTTGTTAACATTTACACTTCTTTTATTGGTAAATATTAATTATTGATTTTTTTAATAAAAGAATTCAACATTTTTTTAATGATCCAACCAAATGATCAATCTTATATATATCTTTATTATCATTCATGACTTATTTTATGATTTTTTATTTTTATCTTTGAAAAAAATATTCTATTTCATGAAAAGAAATTCTTATATATTTATTTCTTGATAAATAAAACTTGTGATTATGTTTGGATGAAATTAATTTTAAAAAATTGATTATGATTATAATTAATTTTGAAGTAAAACAATGGCATGGAGCAGTTATATATGGCATAGCATTCAGATTTTGGTTATGGATGCTGATTCAGTGAAGGAATGCCTTTTCCATTTTCTGCAAGTATCGATGACCACAGCCCAAGTGCAGAAGCCGTTACTTCTCTTCACACCTTTATACAAATATTCAAGTAGGCTTTTCATTCTCCATGGGTCCATATAACCAAACTTGTCTTCCACCAAGTTCCTGCGTTGGCCTTGCATTTTCCTCATATCCCTGTGGAACAGTTGCATTTTAGATAATGCTTAAGTAGATGTACTTGTATTGTATGATCACTTATATGGGAATTTTAGATTTGATAAATAGTTCTAAAAGAGAATTACTCATGCTTCTTGAACACAATAATATATATATATATATATATATATATATATATATATATATACATAAAGATTTTTACACTATTAACCAACTTAAATTTACTTGTATATATATGACTTTTAATTAAAGTCATTTTTATAAAAGTCTATATTTTTAATGATATGTCAATTCATGATTAAATGTAAAAAAAAAAATTTACACTGTCAGTGTATTCTAGTTATAAATTCAAAAACATTTGTTTTAGAAAACTTGATAGATCTAGTGGGTGCTGATTTACTTACATGATGAACAGCTCCTTTCAAGGCACTCAATTGCTCGCTGGAGACTGTCTTGACCTGTAATACACATGCAACATAAGTTTAGAAAAGGGTGTCTAGTAAAAATATAGTCTTTGCGAGTTAAGAAAATCATGTGAATAAAGTACAGAACCTTCTTCGCAATTGTCCAAACAACACCTTCAGTGCATGGTGGAGTTGTAAGAGAACCAACATATCTGTAGTACGGTCTTCTTCTAAACTTGATCTCTCTTTGGTTGCTTACTCCTACATCTATATCCTTGTCCACACTTGATTTTATGTCATTGAGCAGCTGCCAGAGAGAATAAAGTTTTCGTTATAGAAAAAACAATTTGAAATTAATCACTCAGTCATTTCCAGCACCAAATTAATCACTCAGTCACAATACATAAATTCGAAATTAATCACATAATGATTTCCAGCACCAAATTAGATTCTCTTTTATGACTTTTTTATAATCATTGCTTTAAATAATGTCAATAGCAAGGTTTTAAGTTGTGGTCACAATTATAGCTTTGTATTCTTGATATTGTAGAAAATTATGGATAAATATATCTATGCAGCTGATATGGCAACAATTGTAGTTCCAAAGATCACAAAATCCTTGACATTGCAGTCAAAATTGTAGTTGTGGACCATTTTTTAAAATGCCAAAATAGTTTAACCACATTTATTTACTTATAAAGCGAAGTTCAGAGTTTCAGCATTGAATAGAATTCAGGAGCCCTTTTTTTTTTTCATTTTTATCGATAGACTGCTCTTCTAAAATTTGAGATTTACAGAATCACCGAAGGGGCAAAGTTATCTTACAATTTATAGGGAAGAGAAGAGAACTATAAGTACTTAAATTTACATATTTGCAAACATGTGTCTAAAGTAGATATAGAAACATGTAGTAATCTATACACTATACAAGTCATTTATAAATAAATTCTCAGAAGTGTACACAGATGTTAAGAGCAAACCTTTGAAAAAGGGATCTGGAAGACCAATTTTATACAATATTCCAATAATAGCAAACTCTCCTTTAGAGGTTTTATGGGCTGCATGCAGTTCCAAGTCAAACCTAAATAACAAATAGAAGAGACATCTATATTTATATGGATAATCATGCAAAGCCAAGCCTAAAGAGTTTCCTTAGCACTGCATCATGCAGTTAAAGAAGCTAAATGAAAAATGGCAAACTCACTTTGTTCCATTCAACGTGTGCTCTGAAGGTGCATGTATGCCGATGACATTGAGTTAGATTGTAGTAAGTTCCATTTATGTTAAGCTGGCCTGCATCTCCTTTCCATTCCAGCTGTCAAAACATTAAGCACAAATATTAGGTTCATTATGCAAGTTTGTCCAGCTCTCAGGAAGTACTGATCCATTGATATGTACTGCTATATATTCGACTAGAAAATTTTTATCCTTCATGTTAATAAGTAAGATTTCCAGTGTATTGATGTTGCAATATGATGCAACAACTAAGTGTATGTTCAGATAAAATTTTGCAAAAGCAACTAAAGTCTTGTTTCTACAAAATTGAGTTTTCAAGTAAAACTTTAATGTGCAAATGTAGATATATATACCCAGAAATGTCAAGACTCAAGAGTCTGAGTTATTCTCCAAATTTACAGTTAGGAGCATGCCAAACAGAAAACCAAACATAAGCTAAAGGTACCCGAAAAATAAGAAGTTCATGAACCAATAGGATGGAGTGCGTGTTCGGATTCACGTTAGATATCCAACACCACATGTTTGGCCCCACAGTGAAGAGTTGATTCTTGGTCTAAAATTAATTTTGAATGCATTGAATATGTTTTTATTTTAGAATAAAAACATTTAAATATAAATCACTTCACTTGATAATCAATTTTACATACTTTCACTCGGAATGTATACATGATGTCATGACCCCTATTCTTTAGGACAGCAGGAGCTGGTTAGTAAACTTTCTTAAGTTTACCCAATTGAGGAAGCTCTTGAACCCTTTGGTCAAGCAGATCAATGTGAGATTGTAGTTTTCCATCCCCACATGTTTTCCATTTTGGGTTGGTACGCCACCAATTCTCTGGCCCTGTGCTACTTCCTATAGCGTAGGTATATTCTTCATCTTCTATTCACACAAGGAAGAAGCCAAGGTCAAGCTCAATAAAGAGTAATGAGGCATTAATGATTCCATTTGTTATTCTTTTCTTGGCTGAATTTCCAATTGTTATTCTATAACCGTGATATTTTGTATTCGACCACAAGATATTACAATTAGAAGAGCCTTAAAATGTTCCAAGTAATGTAAAGAGTTTGTCTGTGAAGTTCCTATTTTGTAAAAGTCGTGATCCATTTTGCATGACACACATTTTAATTAAATGGCACATTAAATCTTAATGCATAGCTCCCATTAAATTCTCGTAGCCCTCGCCACCAGCAATTCATGACCACCGCCTTCCAAACACACATCAGATCTTGTCCAGACTATTGTGTAAAAATTATGTGATTTTAAATATTGTTTTTCTAATAAAAACTGAAATTTTTAATAGGTTGTCAAGTACATTAATTGGTGAAAATAGGCTGGGCCTATGAAATTTGAATTGGTTGTCAAGTGCATTTAAAGTTCATATTACTAAACACAATGAAAATTAGAAGGATAAGAAATTAAATCCTTAAGATATAATATCAAAATTAAAATAAATTATAGACTTAATATATTTAAATAATTAATTATTAACAATTTACCATACCATTTAAGATAAAATTATAATTTTAATCTCAATTTTATTTTCAATTTTCGTGAAAGAAAAAGTGAAAGATAAAAGGAATATAATCGAAGAGACATACATCGCATCAAATAAATGATTCAATTAGCACAATTTGATTTGAAATGGTATGCTCACAAAGAGTTCGAAACATATTAAGAGAATCATCAAGAACTAACAAGAAAACACGCACTGAGAGAAACAAATAAATAAGTTTGTGATTGGATTAGTGTGTTCAAAATTGATTTTGAGATCAACTCGTAATTCTATAGAATTGGTTCTAATTAAACATAATTTTAAAATAATATGATTTTTGTTTAGACCCATATATTAAAAAAATTGATTTTCACATTTAATGAAAAGTAACTATCAAAATTAATTTTGAACGTAAAATTATCAAAATGGATATCAATTGTTTGTGGATGTCTTTTGCATTATAATTTACCAAAATGCAGTGTAATATCCCAAGTGTCTCGGTGATTACAGGGTTAGTTACCAAATTAATTATTTTGTTTTTATTTAATTAACTGTTGCGTTTTCCGCAAATATACCGATCGTTACAAGTAATAAAGTGATAAAATAAGATATTATTTCCTCGAGGATTGATGCACCAATTATATTATAACTTATATCTAAAAGTTGGACAAATAAATGTTTGATAAAAGTGTGTTTTGTGTGTTTGAATAAGTAAGATTTAAGACAAGATTAAGAAGTAACACGTAATTATAAACAATGACGTTACGTTTATGACAATATAAGAAAAAGAGAGTAGACAGGGCACTCACACTCGATGATTCCTACCAATGTAGTTGGATTGTTTACTACCTTCAGTTATTCAAGTTACTCAGCCAATGTGTCTTCATACAAAATATTAGTCAAGTCCTAATTCCTTAATGACCTTAACCTTTTAACCCACTTAAAAGTCCTAATTCCTTAGTAGTCTTCCTAAGGTGAAGCATTAAGTTAACACATTGAATCATCTGCAAACATACATTTCTATTCCTAGATAATGTAAAGAATGTTACTTCACCAAAGTCAAAGTCTAGAACCTCAATATTCCTATTGTGAACCCTAGCTCTCAACACATTATTAGAATGATCAAGTCTAATAAGGAGATATAATCCATTCAAAGCAAGTGAAATAAAATAACTTGATATAAAAGAATAATAGTATCCAATCCAATCCAATGGAAGTTTACATCAAGTGTATGACCCTAACTAAAATATAAACTAGCCAAACCTATTCATGGTTGGCTTTGATAACACAAAAAGAAGCATGCTCAGCTGAAGAACAAACAAAGAGAAGATGAAGAGGAAGGAGAAGCTCCACTTGCTCTTCACAACTCCAAACCCTAGCTAAGCACCTCCAAGCTCTTCTAAAACCTTTCAATCTTTGTATTTTCGTGCCCAAAAGTCCTTCACCCAGAGGTGGGTTTTAATATTTATAGTTGGGGAGTTGAATCTCCCAAATTGCCCTCAGTAAAGTGCACAGTACTGCAGAATCCGAGGTCCCGTGCTGATCGCGCCATACTTGCGCTGATTGCGCTGCTATTCTTCAAGTCTGGCGCGGATCGCACCGTATCTCACGCTGATCGCGCCAGATTCCAGTGAATCCTTGAGATGGAGAGCACTTCTGGCGCGGATGGCGCTGGACTCGCGCCGATCACGCTGGGTCTCAGAGGAGGAAACTTTGCTTTCATGATTGACGCGAATCGCACAGATATTGGTGCGGATAGTGCCATGATCTTGCTTTCTCTTCCTTTGCACTTCCTTTGGTTCTTTTCAACTGTTAAACATATAAACCGAGTGAAAACATCATTTGAGGAGGATTTGTCAACAATTCTATCAATTGGAAGCAATTATCATTCATTCTTAAGCAATTGGTGACTTATTTGAGCTTGAAAACACTATATGCTAGCTGCATATTATTAACCACTATTTTTGGTCTACGGGCAAATAACCAACATTATGAACAAAGAAATAACACTTTAGTCATAACCAACATTATGAACAAAGAAATAACACTTTAGTCCTAACCAACCAAAATAATAACACTGATATTATGAACCAACAGCACCAAATATTATGTACGTTAACAGAATAACCTTATAAAATGCTAAAATAACACCAAATATAGCCGTTCTGCAGAGAAATAACAGTATAAAAATAACAACAAAACAATAAGCACAAAATAAAATAGGCGGTGGAAGAAAACACACGCATGCGGCATTAACTTCATAGACAAAAACGAAAAATCCAACATTGAAATCTGAGAATTGATTCTCCCATGACGCAGAAGCAGCTCCAGGGCAATACGTGAATGACGTCCAACACAATAAATCAAACATCCACGTCCAGGGGTTGCCAAAGGGCCTTCAACGCTTATATGTGTCATTAAATCATTCCTATTCCTCTTCTTCCTCCACCTCTTCTGGTTCTTCATTGATAACCTCTTTGATATGTGATATTTTGGACCAAAACTCACCGACATGGGGCTGACATTTTTTGCATAATTCAGCGCAACCATCGATATCCAAATATTCAAGTGCCGTGAGGTGATGAATGTTATCTGGGAGAGATATAAGCTTTGGACAATCTGATATTCGAAGTACTTTCAGATTAGTCAGAGTTGACAGCTAATCCGGAAGCATTTCAAGATTGTCGCACTCTAAAATAATCAAGGTCTGTAAAGAGTTGGCAGTTTCTTGAAGCCATTGAGGCAAGCCCACCAGCTGTGGTAAACAAACGAATGCAACAAATTTTAACTTCAACTTGGGGTTTTGTTGTTCATGGTGGTCCTTCCACAGATCCAAGTCCAGATTAACACAGTCACCAACAATCAGAGTTTCTAATTCAGGAAAATTTGTAACATCCAGTGGCATAGACTTCAAACTATCACAGTCCTCAACAGACAATGTTTTAAGAGCAGAGAACTTCATCCCTCCAAAGATAGACTCCATATTATGGCTTGATACAATAGACAGATATGCAAGCGAGATCAAGTTGGTAATCTCACTGTAAGCCAAAACAGGTTGCTTTGTAGTTATCTCCAAATGCCGAAGACTAGTCAATTTTCTTAATCCTTTGGGCAATGCTTCCAGCTCCTTGCATCCCTTTACACTCAACAATTGCCAATTTTGGAGCTTGCAAATAGAATTGGGGAGTCTCTTGATGTTGCGATTCCACGCAATGCTGAAATATCTCAAGTGTTTCAACTTACCAATGGAACATGGCAAAGTCTTGCATGTCGACTCAGATAAATTCAAAACTTGCAATAATTTGAACTTTGACACACAAGTATGTAGCAAAGCTTCAACGTTGGCTAGGGGTGAAAATAGGTCAGGCCAGACCAGACTTTGATAGGCCTGAGCCTAGCCCGCATCATTATCATTAAGGCCTGAACCTGACCTGCATAAAGGTCTAGTCTGGCCTGAAAGCCTGTATACAAAGTCTGATTAAATAAAAACAAATAATTAAAAATAAAAATAACATAATAGATATATTTCTCTTATAAATTTTAAATTATCAAATATGATCTTATAAGTTATAAATATGTTTCTTTTAATCATTTTATGAGATTTTCAAAGTGATTTTTTGAAGTGGTTGATCATCTACCTTCATAATAAGGAAAAATATTTTTTAAAAAATAAATATATTATTTTTAAGTTTTAATATATATATATATATATATATATATATATATATATATATATTAAATAG
>QARZ01038542.1:0-13067 GCA_013407115.1 Glycine latifolia
CTTAAAGAAACTTTGCACAATATTAATTGTCACTCATCCAGACCTGCCAGTGTGGCCAACGGCGGTGCGCGAGCCGGCGAGCGCGACTGTGCTGCTGCTGTGTTGGACTACTGGCCTGCTGGACGCTGGTGCCTGGTGGTGGTTTGTGAGGAGTGAGCCAGTGAGGTGCCGGCGTGGTCTGTGTGGGCCGTGCGGCTGTGGACTGTGGTGTGCGGTGCAGCCGGTGCTGATGCGACTTTGTGGTGTGCGGCGCCGGCCTCACTCTCCATCTCTCACACGAACAGGTAAGTTTCTTTTTTGTTAGGTTAGGTTTTGTTAGGTTAGGTTTTGTGAAAAAAAAAGAGGGCATTTTCGTAACTTCACCCTAAAAATTAATCCTTGCCCGCATCCGTGGGAATATTTCGTGGGAAAATTTCTCATTTCAGACGGAATTTTAAAGGTGGGAAATGGTCCGTGGGAAATAGCTTCTTTTTTTGTAGTGATCTTTTAATTGAAATAGTTTATCTCCACGTTTTAAAAATTTATAACTTCAATCTTTTTTATCAATTTCAAATGTTAATATAAATATTATCGCGTTGATTAACACATGTCTTTTTATTATTCATATGATAAATATTTTTTAAAATTATTTAATTACTAACAAACATAATTTATTAAAAAATTAAAAAAATACATATTCAAGTCATAATAACAAAAATATTTATCATATATTTTTTTAAAAATAAATAAAATCACATATTTTAAAAAAAAAATGAGAGACAAAATATCTAAATTAAAAAAATAAAAAACTAAAATTAAAGATTTTTTTTTAAAATAAAAGATAAAATATCTCAATTTAAAAAATTAGGGTAATAAAAATTATATTTTAATTCAAAGATGATAAAAGACTTTGACCAAAGAGCATGTACAACCTCGAATAATTTAATCAAAATAAATAGCTACTTCAATGACATCTCAATAAATATGTCGTTATCAGTATTTTTATATTTGAGGGATTTTTTTTAAATACCAAAATAGATAAATTTTTAAAAAATTACAAATAATAATACATCGAATTTTGAATAAAAAAAATTGTGTTTTAAACACAACACCTTTTTTTAATTTAAATTATAGAAGTTTTTTAAACATGACTTTTTAAATTTTTATTTTTATTTTTAAAAGACATGGTGAAGTCGTGTTAGGTTGTTTCAAAAGTCTTGTTATGGCCTTGTTGAGAACATCCTGCCTGTTGGGAGCGGAGGGGGACACTTCTCATGGAATCATAAGTTGCAAGAAGCCAACCAGATCGTAGCTGCCTTAGCAAATTATGCTCATTCTATTGATGATAGTCTCCACGATTTGCATTTTGTTCCATCTTTTATTTTGAATGTTGCTGTGGTCTTTTAGCAAATGTTTATAATTTTGTAACGGAGACTTTAATGTTTTTTTATGAAGTCGTGTTTTATACATGACTTTAGTTTTTTTTAATATAAATGTTGTTTTTACAAATATAGCTTTGTTTTTTATTATTTTAAAAAACGTAAAGAAAAAGGAGAGAAGAAAATGGATGGGCTCTTCTCATCTTTATCTTCTTACTGACAGAAGAATTTTACCTATCCTGCCAATCCTTTCAAAGTTTGCTGTTGTGATATATGTAGTTACTCATTGGTACCTGAGTAGGTCCAGAACCTCATAAAAAACTGATCAAACCTCATAAAAAACTGATCAGTCACATGCTGATGATGATCACAGTGATCTCTCCCTAGTCCCTACTTTAATTCTTTATTTTTTCTCATGTAATTGTCCAAATTTCAAAGCCTTGAGTTCCTCTAAAATTGAAGTTACTGGTGCCAATTGAAAATAGTTCCTACAAAATGAATTTGTCTCAATTTGGAACAATTTCACTCTATATTTAAAATCTAATTATGCACCTTGACTTGTTTAGAAGCTCTGTTATATAACTTGTTCAAAAATTAAATAACACAGTTGATTTTAGTTTAAAGAAGTTTGATTCATTTTAACTCCTTAATTTCTTCTTCTATAAATACTCATGGAGAAGATTAACTAAATTGGGCCATTGTTTTTAAAACATGTAAAGGCTTTTGGTAAGTAAAAGCCAAGATGTATTTCAAATTGAATCAGGGAATATATACCTTTTTTGCTTACTTTAGAAAAAAATGGTCCCTAGAGCCATAACCAATGCAAATATTGCAATCTTCAAATAAGATGGTGACAGTAAAATGTATAACAACAACAACGGTCCTGCCTTATCCTGCAAGACAAATCAATCACAACTAAAATCCATTTATTAACAGCTGTAAAGCGAAAAAGCCAAAAGAAGGCAAGAGGCAAATACTACTCATTGACCGGCATCAAAAATGATATTTTTGTTGTCAATGGTGAAGCTCAACTAAGACCACTTTCAATCTGTAACATTGGGGTGTGATGATGTTGGACAATCCCTCTTCCACAAAAACATTTATTCCTTCCTTCTACTCAAGTTCTTGTTCCTTCAATGTTCCACAAACACGGAGGCTTTTGGTAATCCTGATAGGAGATTCTTGGGTATTCAAAATAGCAAACACAATAGCAACTTCTCGCTGTGAGCAGCTGGATGGCATTCTTTATCCTCCTCCTCCACATCATGAACGGCAGAATCAGTCTTGGGCACATAACCAAACTCTTTCATCTTCCCCACCAGCACACTTAGCTCTTCATATATCTCCTTTGACTGTGGGTGGTACGTGTCGCCTGCAAGAAAGGTCCATGAAGCTGCAACCCAATCCTAAAGCCTCCGTGTTTCTGGAACATTGAAGCTAGGATAAAGGAGGAAGGTGCTTGCATGCATGGCCTGTCCCAAGCCAGGATAAAGGAGGAGAGTTGGCGTTAGAAGTTGCGAACCGGCCATAAAAAAGTCAGCAATTTTATGTTATGACCTTTTATGATATTTCGTTGGACCGTACCATTCATAGCGACGCGTTACATTGGGTCCCGGGTGTAGCAAAAAATAGGCTAGGGTCCTTGCCACAAGGCAAGACGCTACATCAGCTCCCGAGATGTAGTGATAACACTACTACAAAAGGAGTATTCCACGACGTGCGATCCACGACGGTCGTTAAAAAATCGACGTCTAAAATTAACCGGTGGCAATTTTATAATTTTTTGAAGATTACTACAAAAACGACGTCGGTCCTCATCATGCCCGTCGTTGTTTACCATCATACAAAGTTGGTTATATAATAACCGTCGTAGTCTTCCATTATTCAAAGTCGGTTTTGATAAGAACCGACTTTGATTCTTTTTAAAATTTGAAAAACAAATTAATCCCCCCTTTCTCTGCGCCCCGACCCTTTGTCACAAAAATCCCTAACCTCCATTGAAGGTCTCCCTCGCGAAGCACCGGTGGGCATGCTAGCCTGCGTTGCTTAAACAAACGGCATTATCATGAGTCATGATGCCTGCGTTGCTTAACCTGGACACCCAGCGGCTTCGTCGGTGCATTTTCCCTTCTTCCTTAAGTTTTTCGTTGCTATTGTATATGGTGTGCATTTGTTCTGTCCTGTACAAGTCCACCTAAGAATTTAGTATGTAGTTCTTACTCATCAACATTATTCGTCTACCCTCATTAATTTCCTGCATAACGTTTGCAGAATCAGGTTTCTTTAGGTTTTTTTCATTGTCTTTTTCCTTAATCACTGTCGAAGATTCTCAGTCAAAACTAATTTCGAGTCCATTTTTGCAGTTCTCTCCCTACCCAAACCTCATCTCGCATATCCTTGAACAGAAAAGCTTTCAAATTGACATGAAAGGAATCCATCCTAACATGGGTGTCCATGAAATTTCAAGGCTCTAGCTGTTATACCTGTCTAATTACTCTTCACCTCAGATATTTAAATTGGGTGAAAAATGATTTGGGTATCACACGATTCACACCCACATTGATGGTTTATATGTTTCTTCGTTTTGGTCTTGAGGGTTCTCCTAGGCCATGATTTGATACAACTGGTTGAGGTTGATGGTGATTTTCCTAATAAGGACATTTATCAGAATTATAATTTAAAATAAAATAAAATTGAATGCTGCAATATGTATAAGCAATCCGCCGTCACCCTCCCTTCCGTGAATACCAACTGTGCTTGCTTCTCTTAGACTGACTTCAATTTCAATTTATTCTTTAACCGTTCCAGGTTTCAGGTGAAGAAGAAACAATTTTTCTGCAATTTTATGACTATAATGCTCTTTGGTGCAGTTGGCACTTTGATATCATTCTGCATAATATCACTAGGTAATTGAAGCCATCAATTAATGCTTATTTTATAAATTATATTACAAAGTAGTAACAATTCGTATTTGGTATTTAGCGCCTTTGTGTCCCAATTTGATTATAAATCTTATTTATTTTGAATAGGTGCCATACACTTTTTTCAGAAATTGGACATTGGTTCCCTCAAGATTGGAGATTTTCTAGGTGTGCTTAAATTACCTCCTTCTTTTACAGTAATTTGTTGGACTTAAATGCAAACCCTTGTTTTAATTTTCCCTTATTGTACTGAAAATGATGATGCGTATGTGAATGTTTTAGGTTCTTAATCAGGACGAGACTCCCTACAAATTTGCCTGGTCTTTGGGGAGCGGGTAGTAAATGATGCTACCTCCATAGTTCTCTTCAAAGCAATTCAGAATTTTGACTCTCTCACATTGACTTAACCACTACCTTACAATTATTAGGGAATTTTTTGTATTTATTCATTGCAAGCAGTGTGTTGGGAATATTTGTAAGTTTTCCTGCCACTTTCTAATTCTGCCCCCTCTTCTTTCCTGATGTTCTTGCAATTTGCTTGTGATTATTGATATATATTTGGTATAATTATGTTTTTCAGGCTGGATTGCTCAGTGCGTTCATTCTTAAGAAGCTCTATTTTGGCAAGTTGATAAGGTTAATTCTAAATTCCATTACTTTTGAATATGCTTAACCACAACAATGAAATATCTCAGTACACTGTTAGCCATTATTCCCTAATTCATTTACTGACAAATCCCAGGCATTCTACAGACCGTGAGGTTGCTCTCATGGTACTCATGGCATACCTTCCATATATGCTATCTGAAGTAAGAAAATTGTCTGAAATGTGGCCACCTTTGTAGTGTAAAAAATTCCAATGCTAACCAATTTATTTCTTTGACAGTTATTTTCTTTAAGTGCCATTCTGACTGTTTTCTTTTGTGGCATTGTTATGTCTCACTACACGTGGCATAATGTGACAGAGAGTTCAAGAGTGCCAACTAAGTACGTGAAATTCTTCAAGACATTCATTAGGCATGTACAAGATTGCTGCTAATGATACTACTTAACTGATTTTAATTTCCCTGCTGCAGTCATGTTTTTGCCACTTTGTCATTCATTGCTGAATCTTTATCTTCCTCTATGTGGGGATGGATGCATTAAATATAGAAAAGTGGCGAATTGTAAGTCAAAGGTAAAAGATTTTAGTGGGAAGAGCTGCATTTGTTATCCCTTTGTCCTTCTTATCCAACTTGCTTAAGAAGTCTCAATCTGTGAAAATCTACTTGGATGAGCAATGTGTACATCTACATTGATTGTTGTGATGCTAAACATCAGACCAGTTTGATGTCATTATTTCATTTTCTTAACTTTTGTAATGGAAACGATAGAGGCATATTTCCATGTTGATTTTTTTTTCTACCAATTTGTGCAATGAAATATATGAATGCCTTGAAACTGAGTCTGGAGTTAGCCAAGAAGATGTAATCTTGTATGGGCAATCAGTTGGAAGTGGACCAACACTGAACTTGGCTGCTAAATTGCCAAGGTTGAGAGGTGTGGTTCTTCACAATGGCATTCTTTCTGGTCTTCAAGTGCTCTGCCATGTGAAGTTCACATGTTTACAATTTGCACTGTTTACACTTTGAAATTTATAGATTCAAATGCAATAATTTTTAGAAAATAATTCAATTATATTACTGTTTTATTTTAAATTAAATGATTTCAATTCAATTCCATTTAAAATTAATTTTGATTTTATTTATATAACCTTGAAAAAACCTTTTTTTTTTATATGTCTAATGATACAACTTTTTGGTTGCAGGTGAGAAGAGAAAAGCTTAGTGAGCAAATGAGGTTGCTTCAAGAATGCTATATAGCTAAATAATTCCGGCCAAGAGAGGTAGTCAATCATATATATTAAAATTAAGCAGGATTAATTGTTAGACTAAACGGTGCAGAATATTTTGGTACTGGTTTTATAGTTTTTTATTTCTATTATTATTTTGTATGTCAATTTGTTGAGAAACAAACATGTCTACTCAGTTGTCTAATCATCTCAAGAGGTAGATGGCAATTTGCTCAGTCTTGACTTTATTGTGCAGTGGCTTTTACTGGTATTCAAGTTGTATTCTTCTTTTGAAAACCCAAGCCAGTGTTGAGAATGGATATAGGTGAAGAATAAAAAAATTCAATAACTAAAAATATGATTTACACTAAATAATGCTAACTAATTTTTTCAATTAATATAAGTTACATTTTTCTTATATTTAAGATGTAATAGTTAAAAAAATTTAATCATTACAAAAGCATTTTTTTATCTGTGTTTTGGTGGGTTTTTTTTGCTCGCTATATATATATATATATATCGAAGAAATTAAATAAGTTTCTTTATTTTTTTGCTATTATGGACTGGAATTTGAAAGCACCTTCTTGGTATTTGGTGGATGTGGATAAGGCAACCTTACAACAACACACAGGAGCAATGGAGGAGCAAAACGGATTTGAAGTTTATAGAATGAAAGGAGAGTTTTCTGTTGACTTGAAGCTTGGTCATCATGTGGGGAATTCGGCACTATATATCTTGTTTAATTGCCTTTTTTTTTTTTTACCATTGTAATTAGCATTACAAAATGTTATACATGTTATATTTTATCCTATGTATATTATTGTTAGTGAAACTTTGAGATTTATCTTGTTAATGAAATGATATTTATTTTTATATACATCGTATGGTCCATTAATATTGATCATATCACCGCGGCTATTATTATGTACGCGTAAAAAAATTTGGAAAAAATAATAAAAAAAAACACGAAACTAAGATTTAAAGTCAGTTTTTTAAAATAACCGACTTTGTATCCAAGCTTTCTAAGTCAGTTTTTTAAAATAACCGACTTTGTATCTAAGCTTTCTAAGTCGGTTTTTTAAAATAACCGACTTTGTATCGAAGCTTTCTAAGTCGGTTTTTAAAATAACTGACTTTGTATCCAAGATTTAAAGTCGGTTTTTTAAAATAACCGACTTTGTATCCAACATTTAAAGTCGGTTTTTTAAAATAACAGACTTTGATTGTACGAATTTTAAAAAAAAAAACTTTTCAAAGTCGGTCCTAAAAAAACCGACGTTGTAGACTGGCCTTTTTTACGTCATCTCAAACAAGGTCGATTCCAGAACCGACTTTGTATGCGTCAAATAACCGACCTTAAAAGCCTCTCTTGTAGTAGTGTAAGTGAACTAGGGTCCATGCCGAAAGGCAAGGCACCAGGTCTTCACCCGGATTTGGTGACAAATAGGAAAGGTCCCAACACGCAGATGGGTGAGCGTGGCAGGCAAACACTGCCTAAGGGTTAAGGATGAAATTGGGAAGCTTGAACATAAGAACATTAGTGGGTAAACTGAGGGAGTTAGAAAATGTTTTTGCCAGAAAGAAAGTGAATATTGTGTGTTTGCAAGAAACTAAGTGGGTGGGGGAAAAGGCCAAGGAAGTGGAGAGAACCGGTTTCAAGTAGTGGTATACAGGTACATCTAAGAGTCGAAATGGGGTTGGAATTATGATTGATAGAAGTTTTAGAGATAAAGTCGTGGACGTCAAAAGGAAAGGAGACATGATTATGATGATTAAGCTTGTAGCAGGGGATCTAATTTTAAATATTCTTAGTATGTATGCATCACAAGTTGGACTTCAATCAAATGAAAAGAACCAATTTTGGGAAGACTTGGAGGAGGTTTTAAGAGGGATACCCCGAGAGGAGAAGATTTTCCTAGGAGGAGATCTAAATGGTCATGCTAGTAAAAACAGTGGAGGTTTTGATAGAATTCATGGAGGTTTTGGCTATGAGACGAGAAATGAGGTTGGAGAATATGTATTGAATGTTGCACTAGCCTATGATTTGATGCTAGTGAACATATTTTTTCGAAAAATGGAGTCTCATCTTTCACCTATCATAGTGGCCAAAATTGTAGTCAATTTGATTTTTTATGGCTAGAAGGGAAGATAGAAATTCTTGTATTGACTGCAAGGTCTACCTTGGAGAATGTGTAGCGATACAACATAAGTTGGTAGTTCTAAAAGTTCGGTTCAACAAAGTTCTTAATTTGAGGAAGAAGGATCAAAACCCAAGGATAAGATGATGGAAGCTAAAGGAGGAAAAACAAACAAAGTTTAAGGAAAACATGTTGCGTGAAGGACCGTGAGAGTTTATTGGAGAAATTAATGAAATATGGAATAAGATAGTTGTGTGTGTCCAAAATGTGGGAAGGAGGGTACTGGGTGAAAGCAAAGGAAACAAAGTCTTTACAAAGGAAATATGGTGGTGGAATGGAGAGGTGCAGGAGGCTATTAAATAGAAGAAGGAATGCTTTAGTTCTTTGCATAAATGTCCCAATGATGAAAATTTGCAAAAGTTTAGAGAAGTGAGAAAAATGCAAAGAAAGCTGTGCGGGAAGCTAGAGGCAAGATTTTTGATGATTTGTATAAAAATCTTGGGAACAAGGATGGTGAAAAAGGTATTTATAAACTTGCTAAAATGAGGGATAAGAAGAGTAAAGACCTCACCCAAGTTAGATGTATCAAGGATGAAAATAAAAAACTTTTGGTAAGAGATGAAGATGTAAGTGAAAAATGGATGAACTACTTTAACAAACTTTTTAATGGGGATGGCGATAAAAGTGAGGTGGTTTTGGATGACGTTTCTGATGATCTGAATAGAAGATTTGTGCGTAGAATTAAGACACATGAAGTTACGGAGGCTTTAAAGAGGATGAAGAATAATAAAGTTTTGGGACCCGATGCTGTCCCTATTGAAGTATGGAGATGCTTGGAAGATGTGACAATAAAATGATTAACTAATTTTTTTAATAAGATTTTTTAAACAAATAAGATGTCTAATGCTTGGAGGAAAAGTATGATTGTGCCTATTTACACCGAAACTCATGTGGGGAAAGGTAGTTAAACAAGACTTAATGAAGTGAGATATAGATTGGCAGACAGCATGTCTTAGGACGGAGTGAAGAAAAATTATAAGCTTGGTGGAGGGTTAAACCCATTAGTAGTTCTATGTTCTAGTTATTTTCCTTGTTTTAGTTCTTTTCCTTTTTATTTTTCCCCTATTCCTTTTACCCCTATTTTATTTTAGCTTATTATTCTTTTGCCTTATTTCCACTTTTTTCTTCCCCTCTCCTTTTCTCTTTTTCTTTATTCCGATCTATTATTGGGTTCATCTACCACCGACCCCAATTAACTTGGGTTAAAAGTGTTGTTGATGTTGGTTTGTAAATATTTAAATTAAAACAATATGAAGTACTTTTCAATTATATTTTAGTGTTTTAAAATATCATTTAACATTATTAATTGTTATTTTTATCTAATTCTCAAGTGTTTTTAGACATATCTTTATTAGTCATATGATCTTCATTAATTTTCTTTAAAACTATAAAAAAATTATAAGAAATTATCTAATTCTATATTTTTTTAATTTTTATATAATTTTTTTGAATATTTTTTAATTTTTTATATATCAAATTTTTAATATGTTATTTTATTTAATATATTTTCTACATTTATTTATTAAATAATAAAATTAAAATTATTTATATTTAAAAAAAACTTTACTAATTTTTTTTTAAAAAAAGTGACTTCAAAGTCGTAAACATATGTACGACTTTGAAGTCTTATACAGTATTTTTATTTTTTAAGTTACTAGTTGTAAAAAAGTAAACGACTTTAAAATCGTATGTTTGAAAAAAATATACTGAATTTAATTAAAAAATTTTTAAAAAATATAAGGTGTAACCAGTTAGAAATTGTAACATCGGTTATAACTTATATTCTTTTTGGTAAAAAAATTTAAAATCCACTCCAACATAATAAAAAAAAAAAAACACTCCTTCTGGTCCAATCCCCAAAATTTGTGTGGTTTACCCTAAGATAATTCTGCCCTGTAGCATTTTGCCAAAATTTGTGTGGTTTACCCTAAGATAATTCTGCCCTGTAGCATTTTGCTAAAAACCTTTGGATTTTATGTTGAATGCGGCTGCTTTACTTCACTTGAACGTGCTTGTGCAAGAGAAATTCTTGTGTTTTATTTTTACTTTATTATGTTTTTGTGCCTAAAATTTTTAAAGGTAAATAGTCATTATTTACTTGAAAGAGTAAGATGTTGATAAATTAGTCTCTGAAAAATAAAAAATTCAAAATTATTTCTCAGATATGAAAAAAGTATCAAAGATTTGTGTTAAATTTGTGAAATCATTTTATCGTTAAATTATAATTTTTAAGAACCAATTTGATAATAAGTTATAATTTTAGGACCAATTTTTCATTAAATTATAAAATTTAGGACCAATTTATCATTAAATTATCCGTGAGACTAATTTTTTTACACTTTTTACATATTTAAAAACAAAAATTAATTTTTTCATCTTTTAAAAACAATTTTCATGAAGCTATTTACCACCAATAAATTTTCCATCTAGTCTCCATATTTTTCATCAAATTCCTTCATTATTGTACCTTTGGTTATCAATGAAATAGAATAAACGTAGTTCGGTAAAACAAAATAATGTAAAATAGTCATACCAAACAATAATTTTATAAGTGAATGATCATATTAAATTATTTTATATTATTGATGTATGACTATTAAATTTAAGACTTACGTACATTTTTCATCCTTGCAAATTAACACTTTTTCTTTTTTGTTCTTATAATTTTTTTTTATTTTAATCATTGCAAAATGTGTTGGTTTTGTTTTTCGTCCTTAAAACACTTTAGATATTTTTTTTTCACCGTTCAAAACACTTTGGTTATTATTCAAAATGCTATCAAAAGCACCTCAAGAACGAAAAATAAAACAAACACATTTCACAAGGACTAAAACAATTTTTTTTACAAGGATGAAATTTAAAAAAACACTAAATTGCAAGACAAATTGTATTTAACCCTAAATTCAATTAATAATTTTTTTGTTGACTATGGTATTGGTATGGAGTTGTAATGCCCAAAGTAGAGATAAATCTTTGTTGGGAACCTTGAACACACACAATGTGATTATTCTCATTCTAACACGACTTATTTCACACTCAAGTATTAACCAAGATTCAAACTCTCGATCACTTGACTAAAAAATATAAGTCACTATCACTTATGTCAATCCTTATCGGTAATAATCAATTTTTTACTTTTTGCCTAAACCATCGATGTTATATTTAAGGTACACAAATTATTAACATAATACTCAATGTTTTGGCATACGTTAACCTTATTAATCATACTTTTTTTAAACCTCATTAATCATACATTATTTTTCATTTTATGATCATGTAATTAAAAGATAAATTCTATTTCTTGCAATGTTTTTATATTTCTATAACTAAGAGAGGGATATGACAAGAGAGAAGGATGATGCACAATGAATGACCTTCACTTTTTAAGATATTAATAGTCTTGGCTTAAACCGAAAATAAAATAAATTTACAAGACTAGAAAAAAAAATACAGTGATTTTGCAGATTACTTCATCAATATATGCTTTGTCAGATTTTGTATTGTAAAGTTCAATGATACGAATTTTACACATCCAGCAATCCATGGTGCTTTCATCCAGATCTTGTATCTAATTCGCCATAAACTGCAACACTCATGCAACAATTCAGATTACAGACATTAGTGGTGGAAAAAATATTAGAGACCAGATTTTAGTGATAAACGAAATGAAACTAAAATCTAGTTACCGTTAGTGTTCTTTTGGTTAGAAACTAAAATTAGAGACCAATACCATTAGTGTACAAAGAAGTATATAACTGTAAGCATTTTTTAAGAGGCTTAAAAATTAGAGAAGTCATTTGAATACAAGAACACTTAATAGAACACACCATCTATATTTTCTTTACAGCAACAAAAAATATTCTTGAAAAGTAATTAAGTACCACTAGTGAAGGCATGAACTAAAGAAAGAGGAGAAATGGATATACTCAATCTTAAAATAGATGAAAGCCAATGGGAGAAACACATAAGAGATATATATAATTAAGTAAAGCAGTGTCCTCGTAAAAAAAATGAAAAGAAGCAGTGTACCTCTGGGAATTAGCATTAGCAAGGATAAAGAATTAAAGATGCAAATTGATATGTGCCTAGCACATGATGCTTTCCAAGCTCAATTAGATCGTTAAATGCATCAATTTATATGATGAATGGCTTCCTTTTGGTATGAATATCATTTATGTGCTTTAATGAGGTATTTTGGTCTAGATTGATGTTTAGCAGGTGAAACAGCAGAGAATTATGCAGAACAGAAGGTCTGGCGCCATCAAGCCTATGTACAATCGGGGGTACATAGGCTATTTCTGCATGTGGCGCCACCAGCGTGGAGAGTCACGCCATTAGCGTGGGTGTTTACAAGCTTCCACGCCACCAGCGTGGAGAGCCACGCCATCAGCGTGGCAAGTGGCCTGGAACTACAAAACTCACTGGAAACCCACGCTACCAGCGTGGGATCCCACACTACCAGCGTGGGACTCTGCAGACTCTGCATAATGAGGGCAAAACAGAGATTGCACATGCTACTCTATAAATAAGGAGCCTCAGGACTGAATGAAGGAGCTTTTGGACAAAAATCACTACCAAAGGAAGGAGAAGAAGGTTTGGGAGTTGAGCTAGGGTTTGGGTGTGAGGGGAAGAGGGTTCTTCCCTCTTCCCTTCCTCTCCTTTCTTATGTATCTGCATTCATGCTTCTTTTTGTTGTACCAAGGCCAGCCATGTTGAGGTTTGGCTAGTTTCCTTTTGTACTTAGGGCAAACACTCTATG
>QARZ01038550.1:0-10249 GCA_013407115.1 Glycine latifolia
TGAATGCTAATCAAATAACATTCAAGGAGGGTGCATCTTTGAATAGATCACCTTTATTTGAAGGAGAACATTTCAGTTTTTGGAAAAACCGTATGCAAATCTTTATCCAATCAAATGACCCAGGTGCATGGAATTGTATTGAGAAAGGTCCATACATTTCTACCAAAGTTGTTGATGGCAAAACAATACCAAAGGAATGGGATGAAATGTCTGAAATAGAAAAGAAATTAACTCAATATGATTTCAAGGCTAAAAATATGATAACTTCTGCTTTATCTTCCGATGAATTTTTCAGGACTGTTAGATGCACAAGTGCAAAGGAAATGTGGGAATTACTTGAGGTGACACATGAAGGAACGGATGATGTAAGAAGATCAAGAAAGCATTCTTTGATCCATGAGTACGAGATGTTCAAGATGAATACCAATGAAAGCATTTCCCAACTACAAACTAGATTCACACACATCGTCAACCATCTATTAGGACTTGGAAAAACTTTTGATGTGGAGGAACTCAACATCAAAATTCTCAAGTGTTTAACTAGAGCTTGGCAACCAAAAGTGACAGCAATTAAAGAATCCAAGAATCTATCCAAAATGTCAATGGCTGCACTCTTTGGTAAGTTGCTAGAATATGAATTAGAATTATCTCAACTAATGTGTGTTGAAGATGCAGAAAAGAAAAGCAAAGGAATTGCACTCAAAGCTGCAGCATCTAAATCTGAAAAAGAAGAAGAATCAAGTGATGAGGAAGATGAAGAGAATGTGAATTTAATTGCAAAGAAATTCAACAAATTTCTAAGAAGCAACAAGGGCAAGAGATTCTCTAGAAACCCTAAGAACAACAACAATAACAGCAAGGGAACAGCAAAGCAAAGAAAGAAGGAAAACCAAGAAAGGCATATATTGCTTGGGAAGATAATGATTCATCAACTTCAGAATCCTCTACTGAAATTGAAGAGGCAAACATGTGTCTACCTTCCATAGTGAATAATGAGAATGATGATCTTCTAGATGAGGAAGATGATGCATCAAATACAGAATCTGAGGTAAATTCTGATTATGACAATGCTATTGATGCTTTTCATGACATGTATAATGAAGCACAAAACCTTGCAAAAGCTAACAACAAACTTAAAGATGACTTAAGGTGGCATATAGCCAAACTTGCAGAATTGCAAGAAACAAATTGTAAATTGAATGAAGAAATTAATAAACTTCTTTCAAGTTACAAGTTGAATGGTTGTACATGCCCCTTAGCCATCTCTAAGGTTGATAAATACAATGAATTGCATAAGGAATTTAATGATTATAAGCTAAGCAAAGAAAAGGAAAAATTAAGTTTGCAAACTGAAATCAGTGATTTACTTGATTTGTTAAGAAAGTTTTACAAACGTAAATGTAATCTTGATGAATTGTTAAGTGTTCAAAAACATGCAGGTGAAACTTATGGCTTGGGTTATAAACATGGTTCCAAGAACAAAGGCAAAACTGTTTTTGTACCTCCAAGACATAAATATTATATGCATAACAATCATCATAATGCTTTTCATAAATTTGCTTATGCTAAATCATTTAAATCTCCTACTTGCAATTATTGTATGATGAAAGGTCACACTTCATATAAATGTTATGCTAGAAGATTTTATGTTCCTAATGGTGAGTGTGTATGGATTAAGAAAAGAGAAAAGGAAACTAACCCCTTTGGACCCAATATGAAATGGGTACCATTCATCTCCTCTTAATTTGTTTTGTGCAGATGTGTCTTAGAGCTAGATCAACATTGTGGTATCTAGATAGTGGTTGCTCAAGACACATGACCGGAGACATATCTATGCTTACAAATGTGACACTCAAAGAAGGTGGATATGTGACTTATGGAGATAATAACAAGGGCAGAATCATTGGACAAGGAGATATTGGAGACAGCAAAGAAACAAAAATAAAAGATGTGTTGTATATTGATGGGCTGAAGCATAATCTTCTTAGTATCAGCCAATTATGTGACAAAGGCTTCAATGTAAAATTCAACAATGAAACTTGTCTAATTCATGATGGAAAAACAGGGAAGATTGCACATGTAGGCCAAAGAAAGGGTAACATTTACATTTTATCCATTGAACATGCATTCATACATAAGACAAATTGCTTGATGAGTAAAATGAATGAATCATGGCTATGGCATAGGAGAACATCACACATAAACATGCATCATTTAAATAAACTAGTTAGGAAAGATCTAGTAATAGGTTTACCCAAACTCAAGTTTGAAAAGGATAGATTGTGTGATGCTTGTCAAAGAGGTAAACAGACCAAAAACTCTTTTCAAAGCAAAAATATAATTTCAACTACTAAACCTCTTGAGTTGCTGCACATGGATCTATTTGGACCATCTAGAACTATGAGCATTGGGGGAAACTATTATGGACTAGTTATAGTTGATAATTATTCTAGATATACATGGACTCGTTTTATTAAAACCAAAAGCCAAGTTTTTACAGCCTTTAGGAAACTTGCCAAAGTTATTCAAAATGAAAAAGGAAGCAACATTGTTTCAATTAGGAGTGATCATGGAGGAGAATTCCAAAATGAGGATTTTGAAAACTTTTGCGAAGAACATGGAATTAACCATAATTTTTCAGCTCCAAGAACACCCCAACAGAATGGTGTTGTGGAGAGGAAAAATAGATCACTAGAAGAAGGTGCAAGAACACTACTAAATGAAACAAAGTTGCCAAAGCATTTTTGGGCAGATGCTGTGGGTACAGTTTGCTATACCTTAAATAGGATTCTCATTAGGCCGATTTTAAAGAAAACTCCCTATGAAATCTATAAAGGTAGAAAGCCAAACATATCTCACTTTAGAACATTTGGCTGCAAATGCTTTGTTTTGAATAATGGAAAAGATAACCTTGGTGAATTTGACTCAAAGGCTGATGAAGCTATTTTCCTAGGCTACTCTTTACATAGTAAGGCTTATAGAGTGTTTAATAAAAGAACCATGTGTATTGAAGAATCTGTGCATATTGTTTGTGATGAAACTAACCCTTCTTTGGAAGAGAATTTAAGTGACAATGATGCAGTAAATAATGAAGAAAGACAGCAATCAATTCAAGAGAACAAGCATGAAGAAGAGGAAGCACAACCAGCATTAAGTGAAGAAGCAATCACACCAAAGCACAAGAATTGGAGAACAACAAGAGATCTATCATTGGATAACATCATTGGTGAAGTAACAAAGGGAGTATCCACTAGATCCTCATTAAGAAATCTTTGTTGTTCAATGGCATTTGTATCACAAATAGAACCCTCTAATATTGAACAAGCTCTTTTAGATGAACATTGGTTAAATGCAATGCATGAAGAATTAAATCAGTTTAAAAGAAATAATGTTTGGGAACTAGTACCTAGACCATCCACTCACACACCAATTGGCACTAAATGGGTGTTTAGAAATAAGATGGATGAAAACAGTATCATAATAAGGAACAAAGCTAGATTGGTTGCTAAAGGTTACAACCAAGAGGAAGGCATTGATTATGATGAAACCTATGCTCCAGTTGCTAGACTAGAAGCAATTAGATTACTTCTTGCATATGCATGTATACTTGATTTTAAATTGTTTCAAATGGATGTGAAAAGTGCATTTCTAAATGGATTCATTAATGAAGAAATATATGTTGACCAACCTCCCGGTTTTGTAGATCATCAATATCCTAACCATGTCTATAGGTTGAAGAAAGCATTATATGGATTGAAACAAGCTCCAAGGTCTTGGTATGAGAGGTTAAGTAAGTTTTTGCTTGATCAATCATTCACAAGAGGTGAAGTTGATAAAACTCTGTTCATCAAAAGAAAAGACAAAGACTTTCTTATTGTTCAAATCTATGTTGATGATATTATCTTTGGTTCAACTAACCATTCTATGTGCAAGGAATTTTCAGCAAATATGCAGAAAGAATTTGAAATGTCTATGATGGGAGAACTCAATTTCTTTCTAGGATTGCAGGTCAAGCAAATGAGAAGTGGAACATTTGTTAGTCAATCAAAATATTGTATTGAAATGCAAGAAGTTTGATTTAGAAAACTGCAAGGCAGCAGCTACTCCAATGGCTACATCTACATATTTAGATTCAGATGAAAGTGGGAAAAGTGTAGAAGAATCCAAATATAGAGGAATGATAGGATCACTACTCTATCTCACAGCAAGTAGGCCAGACATAATGCTTAGTACTTATCTATGTGCAAGATATCAAGCAAATCCAAAAGAATCTCACTTGACAGCAGTGAAAAGAATCTTCAAATATCTAAAGGCTACACCAAAAGTGGGACTTTGGTATCCAAAAGGTACAAATATTAGCTTAATTGGATTCTCTGATTCTGATTTCGCAGGATGCAAATTGGATCGCAAAAGCACAAGTGGAACTTGTCATTTGTTGGGAAGCTCCTTAATCTCTTGGCATTGCAAGAAACAATCATGTGTAGCATTGTCAACAGCTGAGGCAGAATACATATCAGCAGGAAGTTGTTGTGCACAAAGCTTATGGCTAAAATAGCAGCTCCATGATTTTGGTATAAAGCTTCAACAAATCCCTCTCATGTGTGATAATACAAGTGCTATCAACATTTCAAAGAATCCAATCATGCATTCTAGAACAAAGCATATAGAAATAAGACATCATTTTATCAGAGATCATGTTCAGAAAGGTAACATTAAAATTGAATTTGTTGAAAGCAATAAACAATTAGCTGATATATTCACTAAGCCTTTGGATAGAGATAGGTTCTTTACATTAAGAAATATGCTTGGTATATTGAATGAATCTAATGTTTGTTGAAATAGAATATCAAGCCTAATATTGTGTGTTTGAATGATGTAGAGTTGCTTGCCATGAATTAAACAAATTAGCCAGTGTTTCCATGATTGATCATTGCTGCTTTAAACTGATATAAAACCATAAAAGCCTGCTGTAATCGATTACCATTAAAAGCTAATCGATTATTTCTTCTATCTGGTGCTTCTAAATAACTGATAATACCTGTTGTAATCGATTACCACAACGGATTAATCGATTATTCCTTACTCGTGTTCAAAAGAAGCTGATTTCCAGTAAAATAATCGATTAAAACGAGCATTTAATCGATTAATTCAAGCTTTGCATCTTTCTGAAATTCTGTCAATCATTGTAATAATCAGTTACTTCATCAAAATAATCGATTATTTGCTTCATCTAAGACTTGAAAGCCTTGTTCACACTGTAATAATCGATTACACTGTATTTTAATCGATTACTGCTTGTCTGAAATTTGAAAATTGAACAAAATAATTGATTACATTGACAATTTAATCGATTATTGTGATTGTTACTACAAAAATCTGACAGTTTTGAAACTGCCCAACTGCAATCAAGCACGATTTATGGCCATCAAATCCCATTACTGTACAGTTATGGACTACAACAGCCATATTCCAATAATCAAAGCCATTAACTTGATGAAATTGCCTATAAATAGTGAATCTTTGCACTTGCAAATAGCACACCAACTCCTCTCCTCTCTTCTAATATTTTTGCTCTGAGTTTTTACTTCCAAAACCAGAAACCTTTCCTTACCTCTGCAAATTTCGTTCAAAATTATCCTCTGAAAAATGTCTACTTCCAAGAGAGTGAAAACATCCAAGAGAAAAGCTTAAGCCCAAGGCCAATCCTCAAACCCTCCAACCAATAGAATTGATCATTGGTTTACCAATGAGGCTGATAGGATGAACTACATTCAGTTCAATGCCACCAAGCTTATCTGTCCCCCAAAGTTCCTAAGCCTAGACTGGTTCATGAGTGAAGATTTTCAATTTCCTCAACTTCTTATTCAACAAGGGCTGACCAAATTTGTTGAAATGCAAGGAACATTTTATCCTGATTTGGTGAAAGTATTTTATACTTGCTCCAAGATAACCATGCATGGAACAATCCTCTCACAAGTCAATGGTGTTGCAATGGAAATTACACCAGAAATCTGGCAAGAAGTGGCTGGAATCACATTCAATGGAGAGAGAAGGATTGATGAAGAGGCTGATGGCTACAACAAAATGGATACATATAGAGGTATGCTCATTGATCCTCATATGAACTTAAGACTTAGGTTGAGTACTGGACCTATGACTCATGAGGATAGGCTTATTCACTACATAATCACCTACATTCTTACTCCTCGTTCAACTAATCATGCACAAGCCACGGATGATGACCTTCAAATTGTCTATGCTCTTAAGAATGGAATCCAACTTAATTGGATTTATATCATTCAAGAAACCATGCAAAAATCCAAAAGATTGGTAAACTATCATTTTCCATATTGATCGAAGCCGTATTCAACCAAATTAATGCAATTAAATGCAGTACTAGGAAGTGACCTAGATCGTCTCACAAGGATCGAATTATTGTGCTCAGGTATTAAAAACTGTTTTTGGGGGGGTGTTTGGACAGAATGCAAAATTATATATGAAATAAAGCAGAATTACTAATTAAATGCAGTGATTAAAACAGTTAGGTCTGGATCAGATTGCATTCTTAATTTCCTTGGTTCACGAAAATAATCTATTCTACTTAATCCTTGGTTAGTCCAGATTAATCTACTAAGCGAAGATTAAACTAAATTACCATACACGAATTAAGCAAACGTGAATCTTGTTAGATCTAATCTCTCAGGATTAAGCAACCTGAATCACTTAGAATCATTAAGCATGACTCTAATTCGAAATTGCAAAACAGAGACCTAACAATGGGGAATCAAACAGAACAGAACTCAAGCACATAGAACCTCCATCAATTCGCAATCTGTCCCAGAACCTAACCCTAGAATTAGCTTTCCATTAATTTCAAATTAGCAACAGAACATGAATTGAAACCCATAAACAGAAATCAAATTGAAACCTAAAGCAGAAACGAAAATTAAAATCCAGAACTGAAAACGAAGCTGAAGCAGAAACGAAAATACAGAAAACGAAAACGAAACAGAAACAGCAACGAAATTACAAACTGGAATTAAAAACAGAAACGAAATTAGAAGCTGGAATCAACAGAAACGAAATTAAACCCAGAACAGAAACAAGAACTGGAAGCATAAACGAAATTAAGCACTGAAATTGAAATATGAAATTATTCTGAACAGGGAATCCAAAACAGAAATGAAAACAGCAATTGAAAACGAAAACAGAAAACGAAACCTTAAGCCTTCAATAGAGTCACTAAAACAGAAGCAAAACCCTAAACCCTAGGAGAGCATAAAAACGTGAACAGTAGCCCCCTTAGTGCATGGGCACAGTTCCCTATTTATAATAGCTAAAAACCTAAAAACGAAAATGGGCCTTTTAACAAATTCTGGCCCAAAATTACACTTAAGCGAAATAAAGCGAAAATAGCGCGAAAATAAAATGCTGCTGCAGAAAATTAATCTTCAAGTCCACGAATTAATTCCAAGCCCACTCAATTATTAAATTGCCCTGAAAATAAAAATTGGGAAAATTAAGCTCAGAAAATCCAAATTCGGTAAAATATGAATTATCGGTCCAATTAAGAAACAGTGCAGAATGTAATTGATTAAGGCTAAATTAAGGATTAAAATGAGTATAAAAAGATGAGGAAATATAGGTAAATAGTGACTCATCACATATGCTGTTTTGGTTTCTCGCTTTATTGATTACTTTCAAGTTGATGTATCAAATGAAGTGGTTGATCATTGTTGCGCGATTACGGCAAGTGCACCGATCATTTACAAGTAATAAAGTTTAGGTAAGTAGAGTATCGTCTCCATAGGGATTGGAGTGATTTCACAGCAATGTTAACCAATATGATTGAATTAGAAACAGAAAATACGCAGAAAAGTGTTGTTGAGAAGTCTGGTTGATTGTGTAATTAAAAGACAAGAATTAAAGAAATGTGCAGTAAATTGATTTAGGAAATTACCAATGGACGTTTAATTGTGGTCAGGCGCAATCCCTTCTGATTCCTCCTCCTTCACTTGACTGGTTTGTTAAGTTAATGTATACATATGATAAATCTCTTCTTTATTCGTGAAACCTAGATAACTAGCGAATCAGCCCTTTAATTTGATCAAGAACCCTAAACCTTTATGAATTCTGTCAGATTAAGCATTTAGAGAGTATATCATATGGGTTCCTGTTGTGATTGTTCGGAGAATAAGTCTTTTCTATAATAGTTAATCCCTAATTCCTTAGCGAACCAACCTTTTAGACTGAATTGAAAACCTAATTCCTTAGTGAAATCTATCAGTTTAAGCATGTAAAGAACATATTATAGGCTCCGCACTCACGCATCCCTATTCCTAGGCGAAGAATGAATGTTATTCTTAACAGGTCAGAAAGTAGGACCCCAACGTTCCCATTGCGAATTCTACCCCTCAATACTTAATTGAAGTGATCAATTCCAATCAAGATAAAATAAAGAACAGAAAAGAATTAAAACAAGCAAAACATATAATTCAATACCAGTCAAATTACAGAGGATAACTCATCAGTTCATGGCCTTCCCACAATGAAATGTTTAGCCTGCCATAGGCCTCAAGAACAGCAAAGTAGTAGAAGAATTCATAGTTGTGCAGTAAACTCCCTTTACTTCTTGATTTCTAGGGTTTCTAATGATTTAGGTAAAGAATGATAAAAGGCTGCTATCAGGTCCCCCTTTTGTGTCCTAGAGGCTTCGTATTTATACTAATGTTTAAGTAAGGTAAGAAAACCAAAAGATAATCCAAATTTCGAAGTCAATCTTTTAAAATAGGAAACAAAATCACATCCACGCGACTAGCGCGCGATTCCACGCTAATAGCGTGGTTCTTTCGAAAGGTTGACGCTGTTAGCGTGAGTCCTCACGCTAATGGCGTGAGTTCTTCGAATCTCCAGGCTGCTTCCAGGCTTCTTTCACGCTGATGGCACGGATATCACGCTAATAGCGTGAACTGGTCGAGACTTTTTCGCTTGGTTTTGTCTTCTTGACGCTAACCGGGTGAGACACCACGCTGATAGCGTGGTTTATTCGAGAGTTCAACCTTCTTTCCTTGCATCTGGCGCTGATAGCGTGGGTTCCCACGCTGATAGCGTGGAACTTCAAAAATGGTTTTCTCTATTTGCTTGAGTTTTCCTCCTTTTTACCTGTAAAATGCTCAAATGTATTGAAATTAGTTCAAGGTAATTAAAATACTAAACTAGCCTAATTCTATTCTATTTCCTACATATTTAATTAAAATCTAACCTTAAACTATACTAAAAACTAGATGTGTTTGCAACACATCAAACAATTCCCAGATTTGAAAGTTGCTGTCCTCAGCAACAGAGAGAATTCTAAGACTTAAGCAAGAATTAACAATCAACACAAACCACATGCTACAATCCTAGAATCATCATGAAGTGTATGATCTATTCAGTCAAGACCTCCATGATACCTTCAATGCTGTCAAAATAAGAAAGTACTTGAGCATTCCTCACAGATATGTGTTTCATCACTCATTCACTCAAGTGTATCAGGTTATAATTACTCTCTTACTCAACATGATCACAACATTACCATAGGCTTGAAAATATTCTCAATAATTGTAAATATGGCTTGATCAAAAGGTCTTTCGGCTTGTAATGTGGCTGGGCTAAGGGTAGGAATCATTTGGAAAAGTAGCTCAATGAAGAGGCTAGGTCTAGTTCCTTAAGTCCAAACCTTGTGTGGTCTTCCAAGCTCTTTGTCTTCTTTTTCAAACCTGGTACTTTTATTCAACTTTTTATTCTAAACGTAAAAGAAACAGAATGCTAACTTTCTTTTTGAATTTTTCTGGATTTTCTATTTTTTTTTTAAAACAAGCAAAAAGAACATATTTATAACTGGAACATAGCATAACAAACTACTGCGGCTTATCAAATTTTCAGATGATGAACTCATGATTGTTCAATTTTCTTCTCATTCAATTGATTTCTCTCGTTTTCCTTCATTCCTTGGTGACTAATACCTTGCTGTCATGGACTTATCTCACCTTCTCTAGCCTCAGATGTTTTAGTCATATGGATATGGCTTGATTCGGGTAATTGAAATGAAAGGCTTAGGCTCAAAATTCAGGTGCAAAGGAAAAATAACTTAAGGTAGTCAATCTGGCCCTAGTTTCCAACAAAAAGTATGCCTTAATCATCTCAAGTCACACCTGCATCCAGAGAAACAGTTCAAGTTCTAGAATACCATGAAAAATGGAGTCTCTCG